>JAIKVB010000177.1:0-37978 GCA_024679045.1 Phytophthora brassicae | reverse complement strand
CTCATCATACTCATCACTGCAAGGTGTGAAGAAGTACGCGGAGACCTGCGCGTTGGAGAAGGACGGACGAGGGTGGGATGCGCGCAGCATGGTGGTTGGAGTGATTGGGGTTGCTTGGGGTTGCTTGGTTGTTGCAGGTTTCGAAGTGGGCTTAGAGCTGAGCTGTCTAACGCTTGCCAGGTAGACGGTTGGCTGGCAGCGTATTGAATGAACCTGCAATATGAATTGTTGTATGAACACAAGCTCTAGTTTTCATCGCATACTATACTTTGTAAGAAGCTGAGATTTTAGCATAAATTATGACTACAAGATAGTAATTTGACGCCATAAATAACGATATGTTCGTAGTAGTCTCTCATAAGTAATGGGATAATATTTATGGCAATTACTTCAGCACCAATTTATTTTTCGGCTGCCCTGCGGTCGAGTCTTGGTGCCCGCTATTAACGGCCGGGGAGAACGTACCAAATTGCCTGGAAAGAAGGAATGTGGAACATGGATTCCACTCAATCCCGACATGGAAGTGCTTGAACTAACGGGAGCCTTAGATTCTTGCAACCTGGACAAATGGTTGCGAGAGCTGGGAGATACAGAAACTCCACTGGACAATGAAGAAGAAGTCCACATCCAGAGTAAGGATGCAGTGACTCGGAACTTAGTGCTGAAATTACTACGGTCATACCGCGAAGTGGGTAGTAACAAGGGCGACTGTCCTCCGATGACGAAACTACCGGTGGAGCATCACATTGATACGGGAACAATGGCACCTATCATGATGAAACGAAGACGCCACGCTCAAAGTGGTTGATGAGAACGTCACAACCATGCTGAAGGCGGGCGTAATCGAAGAAGGAGATGGAGCGTGGGGATTTCCCGTGGTACTAGTACGTAAGAAGGATGGTGAAGTCCGTTTCTGTGTGGATTATCGTGCTATCAATAGTATCACGAAGAAGGATGTGTATCCCCTACCTCGCATCGATGAGACTTTGGAGGCTTTGGGCGAAGCACAGTTGTTTACGACTTTGGATTTGAGGGCCGGTTATTGGCAAATTGGAGTAGCTGGGGAAGATCGGGATAAGACAGCCTTCACCACTAAGAAAGGGTTGTATCGCTTCGTGCGAATGCCGTTAGGTTTGATGAATGCACCATCCACGTTCCAGAAAATGATGAACGAAGTATTTCGGGGGCTCAATTGGACGACCTGTCTCGTCTATCTGGATGACATTGTTATTTTCACACGAAGAAATGTGGAACGACACATTGTCCAGTTAGCCACGGTATTGGAAAGGCTTTCAGTAGAGCATTTGGATCTATAATGGCCCCGTTAACGAGGTTGCTAAAGAAGGACTCAGAGTGGCAGTGGGCGGAAGCTCAAGAATTTGCGTTTACCTGCGTAAAGGCCATACTAACTACGAAACCTTTACTGGCGTATCCAAATTTCCGGTTTCCGTTCAGAATGGTTACGGATGCGAGTGTCGTGGGGTTGGGCGCTTGCCTCATGCAGGGGATGGCAGCCGATTGCCTACGCTAGCAAGGTGAACAACAGCGCTGAGGCCAACTACTCGATTACAGAGTTAGAGTGTTTGGCGGTAGTATGGGCCGTGAAACTGCTCCGGTCGTATTTGTATGGAAGGAAGTTTGAGATAATTACCGACCATGCAGCGTTGAAATGGCTGATGACACGTACAAATCTGGCGGGCCGACTCCATCGATGGTCACTTACACTACAAGAGTACGAGTTCCGGATTAGTTATAGGCCGGGCTCGACGAATGTGGTGGCTGATGCATTATCGCGAGCACCAGCGACCGTTACGGCTATGGTGTATGGAAACAAACAACGGAAACCACAGGCGCAGTGCAGTGGCTCACCAGAGGACAGTGCGGAGTTACCAGGAGATGAGGACGGGTTGCCCGCAACTACCGAAATCCGAGACGCGGATGAGTTGGCACGCCGGACGGCTGGGCGGCCGACATCAGTGGCTATTTCGGATAGTAATGCACCGGAGACCGGCGTGCGAACAGAGGATCAGTTCGGTCCCTCGACCAGCTGTGAAACACCACCAATGGAAATTGTAGTCTCGTCGACCGGTAACAATCTCAGGGCAAGAACGATTGGACCATCAGTGGGAGATTCTACTGAGGATGATGCTGGCAAACTTTAATACCAGTACCGGTACAATGTAGTCCTTGGCGACATTTTGTCCTTTGCGACATCGGATCTGAGACCATCAAAAGCTCTAAATGGAAACATATGGTAGACTCTAATTTTAGTGCGGAATAGAGCTAAAACGTACGTTGGCAACCAGAACTTCTAACGCACCACTAAAGCCGTGACACCTAAGTACATGTCCATTTCAGTCTCTTTCAACTCCCCTACATCACACAACATCACATACTGCAGGAGACAGCAGAGCGCTGTTTCGGTCGCTCACAACCACCGCCGCACAATCCAAAAATGCGCTGGCCGAAGGATCGCACCCAAAGTTCTGCGGGTCATGGATCTCGTCCAGCACTAGAATTATCTCTGAACGTTCCGACTCGATAAAAACTATAGCAAAAGTAATAAAAAAGTAGAATATACACAAATGAGCTACTGGTACTGCAAATTGTATAAAGCAGGGATGGCCAAAAATACATTGCTGGGCATTGGAACAAACTTAAAAGCTGACAGTAAGTACTGCAACTAGCCTGCTCAGCTCCAATACTATACTGCAATACCGACAGTATTTGCAATACTATTACAATACTATACTTCCGTAACCAGCCCTCCGCGTACCAAAGAAACCGGTTGTGCTTCAGCTGACATCATAATAGAGCCGAATATTTTCAGGAAACCAGTTCATTGAGAAGGAGCTTGTTTAGAGCCATTGTCTTTGCCGCGGAAAGGACCAAATCGCCACCAGAATGCTTGAGAGATTCAACTGGCGGACGGCTTATTAACCCCTTAATATGATCAGCGAATTTGAAAGGCTTTCCAAAAATATGGCAAAATACTTTACTGCAATACCAATCACCGTTGCAATACTTATTACCATCCAGTGCTTGCAGTAAAGTATGTCTACCAGTATTGCAAAATGCCAATACCCACAATACATTTTTAGCCATCCCTGGTATAAAGTACCAACCTGAAGGCTCAACCGGAAAGAAATCGTCCAATTGAATTGGGACCGCATCCAGCACAACTCCTTGGTGGGTTTGTGCCCAGCGGTTAAAGCACTGATGACCTCGACGAATCGCTTGACGCCGGTCTCACCCTTCTCTAGTTTGGCTTCTTCGCTGGCATGCCGAATTCCTCTGCTTATTACGGTCGCCTGCATATAACGGTTAACCAACCAGAGGCTTGCTTCAAAATATGCCACTGCCTTTGCATATAACGGTCGGTAATAATACCGGTAAAGGAACTACGGTGTACCGTAATTACGGTACCATCGGGTGCGACGGACGCCATCCTATTCATTGGGCAATGCCCCTATCGTGCGCGGGCAATAGGGGAGTATTTCCCCGACCTTAGCCCTGCTGCCTACGTCTCCAGGAGGAAGCTGATTGAGTCGTGGCTGCGAAATCAGGCTAAGATCGAAGCGCAGCCAACCTGCTGACGTTGCGTGGAATAGGCCATTCAAAGCACGCCTCCGTGCTTGCTGGGTCGCTAGCCTTCTCGACCAGTTGCGTGCTCGTGTCAACGGCGCCCCGTTTTCGATGAAGGCGCCGGACCGTATCGTGATGGCCAAGTGGATTAAGGAGGCATGGGATGGACTCACGAGCGAGACCATTGCGGTAGGCTACAGCAAGTGCTACGGAGAGTTATTTAGTGAGAGTGATGTCGTTGCAGCCGATTTGATCGGTCTGTGGAGCGGCAGTGCGTTCTAGACAGAGAGGTTTGGCGAGGTTGAGTCAGACGATGACATGGATGCCTTAAAATAGAAATCTGTGCCTTCATATAAAATCGTACTTTTCATTTCTACCACGGTAATTATGTAGCCAAGTGTAGACGGTATTTGGTGTAGACCTGTGTACCCTGTACATGACCGTAAATAAGCCGAGGAATTCGGTAGACTATTTATGTACAGTTAGCAGATAAAGGTAAAACTATAATAAGCTTTTGTTCACCTAAATCGTAGGATTTGCTGCCCCATGTTTGTCCCTTGCCAAGGACTACGATAGTACGGTACTGTACATCTAAGCTTACCGGTATTAATAATACGGTACTGTATAGCTCTCTGCCGGCCAATATTGTAGACAAATCGCAGGAGCAGACGCAGAAACAATCCAGAACTCGACTTGGCTCAATTCATATGGCAGATGCTGGAAAAGCCTGCAGTCAGTCTCTCAGACCGAAATCAAGCACAAAAGCATTCGCATCGCGTCTTTTTGCGCGTAACGACCGTCGCCCTACAGGCCTTCTTAGCATCAAGAAACCAACCCACCAAGTTCCAATATGGCGCTCCGTTCCCGCTCCTCGAAGCGCGCGCGTCCGCAAACTTCTCCGTCTGCAAAACACGCGCATGGTGACGAGTTGTCCATGTATTTCCGTCAGTCTGGAGATGATGACCAGCAACAGCCGAGACGCAAACGCCCCATGGTCGCTGCTAACTTGCGGTTTCTTGAGAAGATGCCTCCACTACGAGACTATCAACGCGGCCGTTTCGGTCGACGAGGTGGCGTCGACGGAGGTGCACCGGACTCGGATGGGGACGACTCGCTATGGATGCGCGCACTGGAGGAATCCATGGAGGAGACGAGCTTTGTGACTCGAGAAGCTCCTACGTGTGCAGCGTTGGTAGCTCCTGTACCGATACCCGTGGACAGGAACCGCCACTTGGTGCCGATCCCTGTGACCAGAATCACCAGTGCAGAGGAAGACGCAGTCCGAAGACGACGGCTTTTCGCCCTGCAAGCAGCTCGAGGTAGTGGCAAAGACGACGAAGCTCGACCGGCAACGGAAGGCCTAGCGCTGTAGAAGTTTGTATGACGGTAGCAATGATCACCTCCCTTTTATCTTCTCTTTGTTTGCAGTTAACTACATCTCAGTCTGCTGTCTGCTTTGCTCTAGAGGGAGAGAATTATTAGCCTCCTCACTTACCTGACTGGCATTTTCGAGTTCGTTCTCTAGGATACGGTCCCATTTCTCCTCGGCAGATGTGGCGAAGGAGTAGCTGTGTTTTGACTTGCGGACGCTGCGTGGTGCTTGCTGCAAGTGATGAGGCGGCAGTGTCCAGTTAAAGCTGACGCTGCGGGTTGGACTTGATGAAGACGCCTGCATTTGACCGAACGGTCTTGGACGAGTGAGTTGCTGCTGGCTGCTGTTTTCTGACATCCGGGACGACGGCGATGAAGGTGGCGAAGAAGAACTACCAAACACTTTCGGTCGCTTCGCTTGTCGCGGTGGAGGAGCATTCTCTTCGTCGGTGAGACGGTCAGCGTCACTGTTGGCAGGGAGAGTATGTTGAAGGTGATTATTTCTCTCAGGGTTGGCAGTGTCCACTTTGCAGAGCACCTCGCCTTCGAAGCCACTGCCTTTCCCATCTCGTCTTCGGTTCGTTGGGTTTCGGACACGTTTGATGTGGTTACGCACTGGTCGATTTTCCAAGGCCTTGAGATGCTGCGCGCTGATGCTTGAAGTGCCTGCCGATGCTAATGGATCGTGAAACGCAGCCAAAGGCCGGAAATTCTCACTCACCTTCGGGCTCCGGAAATTGACGATATGATCCGAAGAACCTAAAACACTGTCGAGATGCGTCCAGGATGAATGCGACGACGGTCTTGGCTTTTCGTATCTGACACGCGATGTCGCAGCCCGGGTCCTGCTCGTTCTAGCGGCAACTTCCTCCTGTGATGAGTCCTCTGGGGTGTTGGTAGTGGAAACTTCGTAGTCCTTTTGACGTCGATCGCTAATTCGGTTGGGCATTACCAATCCGCTACTTTCAGATGATGTTGAAGAGCGCGTCTTACTCGGCTTGGGATTTGAAGCTCCTTGCTGTTCTTCGAGCAAGACAGCAGCAGCAGTATCCTTCCAGACATAACTTTCGTGCGTGACTGGATGGATTTGACCACACGCAATGGAGGCTACGACATCGTCTCGGAGCTCCACATTGCCCAGAAAATGGAGCCCGTTATCGACTTGCGGTAGAATGTCCTTAGAAAGATCGAGAGGGCTCAGCATTTTCAGTTTCTGATAAATAATGTACAAACAAGCAAAAATTAATAAATACAATCCGTAAAACCTGTGCATGTACACAAAAACACTCCGACGTACCGCATCACGTGGGTCGAAAACAAGTTGATGGCGGTAAGTGAGAATTGCCGAGTAAAAGTGCTCAGAAAAGTTTTCAGGTAGTGATGGACCCTTCTGCTTTTGCAACGCTGCCAAAACCTACACACATCAAAAGTGTTATTTGGTATGGCTGGATATACTTTGTTCACTAAGTTTGCCGTACCTCAGCTGGTGTCTTGTACTCACTGATGAACTTGTAGGCAGTGATGATGCCGACGCCGCTCACAGACGGGCAATAGTCGCAACCAGCAAGCACGCAAAGCTGGATAAACTATTTAATAGCAACGTAGGTTAGCACAGTTACCACTTCAAATGACATTAAAAGTAGCCCAGAAACCATTTCTTCCGACCATCCCACGAACGAAAGCTCTTCGTTCGCACCCAGACTCCTTCTCTTGAGTTCACTGCCCCAACCATCTTGACTCAACTTGAAAAGCACCGTCTTGATTCCATAAGGCACGCAGTCTGAGTCGTCTGAGATGACGACGTCTACAATTCTCTGTCTCGACAAGAAAGCCAGCTGAGCGTCTGCCTCGTACGGCGCGACGTAGAATGTGACGTTCATCCGTCGGAGCACGCCAATGAGTCTCATCACCATGTCATTAGACACTGACACAGCTCTGGAGCAGGCCGAGAAGATCGCGCGACTGTCTGCATTGCCATTTTGCTCCTGAAGCAGCTTCATGGCCTTTTGCTTCCAGTCTGCGCGAGATCTAGAGCAGAAATAAGCACCACATTTTTAGCGAATGAAGCAGCATTTTAGGCTAATTCTTCCTGCTTGACCTGCTTCGTGCAGCGTTCTCTTGAGCCTTAGCTGGCAATGGAGCTCCATCAAATACCAAGATAGGAGTGATGTCGTGTTCTTGAAGGAGCTTGATCTGCTGGATACTGAAGTTCAGGTACCTGTTACAAGTACAATTGCACTTTTTAGCACTAATTTTACTAGAAAGCAACTAAAACGGAGGTTAATTCGTTGCGCACGCGTCGGTGGGTCTTCCTTGTAAGAGGTCTACGGGGCAGCTGTACGCCCCCTTGTAGAGCCACCCGGAAGCATCGATCCCAACAGTCTTTCCCGAGTACTTGGACACGTGCACCTGGTCTATGACGCTCTTGAGCACGGGCAGAAGGCCCTGCACGCCCATCGTAAATCACTGCGTCTCTTGGCTCGATCGTAAAATTTGAGTTTGGCGCCAGATTTAGCCACGGCAATTGGCTGAAAATGAATAGATGACCATCACTCTGATGACATAGTACCATCGCCCTGCTACACAAGCAACTCGCGTGGTTTGTATCGTCGTATACTGGGCAAAAGTCGCCAGTTGGAGGCCAATACGCCCGAGTTTTACTGCTGATTTGCGTGATCCGCTCATGACTTGTGGCTGTGCTTAGAGCAGCATTTACTGCAGTACTGCGAGCTAGGCTAAGGAGATGGACCCGAGTTGCTATTCACGATCACATTCCTCGTATTGAGCAGGACATCCAACGCACGCTGATGGACCTGGTATTAGACTACTGAACGTCAACAATATCGTAGCAGTACCTGGATGCAGCCCAAGTCCAACGTGCATTTCTCCTACGCTTCCCCACATGATGTGGCAAATTGCATTCAAACGCATCTACAGCGCCAAAGCAGCCACCAGCCACACGTTCAACTACCATTCCGTCCAATCTATCCTGCACTCGGTCATCGAGAGTAAATTCTGAGCTGAGAATCCGCGATGCCCCGACCTACCGACTCGACAACAACCGGACAATTGGAGAGCCTGACGGCGCTCTCTGATTGGACAAAACCATGTCGCCAGGAATAGTCTGAATCGACTCACACTTCAAAAAGAGCTTTAAAAGCTCACAGTTCAAAGGCGTTTCTAAAGCCCTCGCTTTCAAATGGAGGAGCACGTCCTGGAGCGGATCCGCCAGCGGGTGTTACTGGAGGCTTTCAACCTTGATCCAGTGGCATCTCCCGCGCTTTCCCGAGCGTCATGGCCCGAATGGAGCGAGGAGGACAAGCGCCACGTGCGACTGCGTGTACTCAGCCTCAACGCCTGGGGTACGTATACAACCTTTTTGTACTAATTTCAGTATACAATCTTAGAAACGAGTTTTAGAAACTAAGTCTTTTGGTGCTAACATGTATTATAGGTCTGCCGGTCGCCCCGAGATGTACAGAGCGCGCGATGGAGATCGCTAGTGCCATCTCCAGTGACTACGACCTTGTAGTGTTGCAGGAGATTTGGCACATTCGAGAACGCAACCTCGTCATTTCTAAAGCCCAGGAGAGTGGTTTCGATTACTACCACTACTTTAACCCGGCCGTAGGCTTCCCGTTCCCAATGGGGGCCGATTCTTTCGGCACTGGACTGCTAGTTCTATCCAAGTTCCCCATTTCTAGTGCTTTGTACCATTCATTCAGTCTCAGTGGGAGGCCCTACGCTCTCCACGAGTCGGACTTTGTGGCGAATAAAGGAGTGGGGCTGCTTCGGGTCGAGACACCTGTGGGGCAAATCGACGTGTACGTCACGCACTTGCTGGCCAATTACAATATAGGAGGCAAACCTGGACCTGGAGATTTCTATCTTGGACACCGGACGGGTCAGAGTTACGAGCTCACGCAGTTCATCTCGGCTACCAACCGCAACAAACTCACGATTGTATGTGGAGACTTCAATTCGTCTCCCGATTGTCTTGAGCTTAAGGTACCCAAACAGTTGCTGAATCTGAGAGACGCTTACACAGACAAGAACGCAGAGGATGGATTGACGTTCGCGTCGCCGGATAATAGGTACTCGCACGGAGAGCACCCTATGCGCATGGACTACGTCATGTACAAGATCGACAAGCAGCTCAAGGGCGAGTCGGACTGGCATCTGGTGAATAGCAGCATCTTCAAAGGGTTCTTCACGGATGCGCGCGGCCAGAAGACGCCGCTGTCGGACCACTTTGGCGTTCGCGCCGAGTTCGTCTTCAGTGAGCCTAGGCCACACGTATGTGAACAACAGAGGGGTTACGATGTTGTGTCAACGGACGAAGTGGACTCGTCTAGTGCGACAAGAGCAATGGAACACTCGTGTCCGACGACGACGTGTTCATACTGCGACGAGCAAAACCAGCAGCAGAGTGAGGAAGCTAAAGTCGCCGCGGACGCCGCTTGTCTACAGGAGGTGCAAAACCTGCTGTTCATCGGCCGCAACGAGGCGATTGCTGCCCGGCACATGCGGCTGCGACGCGCCGTAGCGTTTTTAGTGGCAGCGCTGGCCGTCTTTGTGACCCACATGACGTCCATCGTGGTGTCGAATTGGTCCTGGATCGCCGTGCTGCTATTGGGCATGATGAGCGTGACGGAATACGTTCTGACCTTCTTCTTCCTCACTTTCGAGTGCTCGGCGTTCACGGAACTCACCAACCAAGTGCAGCTACATCTCCACTTGCATGCGCACCAATCTAAAGGGATGACTCAGACGAAAGCGAGCAGGTGAACGAAGTCCGCTTCTCGACGCTGCGTATTTGTGTGAACGTCGAGCAGCATAGACACATGTCGTAAAAGAACAACAACGAAAAAGAGATAGCAAAATATCGTACGAAGTACATGTACATGTATTAATACTGGTACTGGATCGATTCCCTGGGGGAGATCCCAGATCCTAGATTCGTACATAAATAGTACGACTAGAGAGATAGCAAAATATCGTACGAAGTACATGTACATGTATTAATACTGGATCGATTCCCTGGGGGAGATCCCAGATCCTAGATTCGTACATAAATAGTACGACTAGGATCTCACACCTTCGCACAGACTAAAATCTAGTAAATCAGGATCAAATTATGTATAGATAATTATGAAAATCCGCAACGGACAGCTTCTTCATTGGCTAAATGTACTGTACTACGTGCAGTACGAGCACTTACGGTACTGCATGATATCATGTGGCATTATCTCTCTTTCTCTTTCGAACTTCCTTTAGTATCTTGCTGTAGGAGCACGTATGACCAGCGTACGCGCTCTCGAACATCTCGAAGCTGTTGTACTTGGCGAAAGCAGATGATAATGTCAATCGTTCGGAATACTTCCTCCGATCCATTCGAATACTATCCTTGGAAAATAATCGTAGTGGTTGGAACAATCCGTTTTCGGGGTCTGCGGAGAATCATTGGTCGCATGCCTCCTTCGCGGATCGTGCAGTATGAATTTCTGCAAGCCGACAACGTATTGCTTAGTCTCAACACGACGTGCGGGGTTGTCTTCTACGTTGTGCTCTTTGAAATATGCAACAAGAGCCATCTTCGCTTGATCAATCGTCCTTGCTTTCTTTCCATTGGTGTACATGTGATGAAAAAAAACTATGCAGTCGCTTGCAGTCGCTGCTGCAGGAGCCAACCCGTTCGTGTGCTGCTCGCAGTACCGAACAAACTGTATCTGATATGTTTGGTATGTGCGTGTTGTGGATTTAGCATGGAAGGAGGATTGGATGGTTGCCTTTGACGCGAACGCTGCGCCACCATTGCCAATAGCTTGCATTTTCGCGTTTCAATTTTTGATCTGGCGAGAAGCCAGTTCCGCTCTGGTTGATATGTTATAGAGTTGTGATATGTGACTGCACGACATACCAATCGTCCAATGAAGTGGCGGAAATGAGGCGACATAGTGTAAATCTGTCGGTCAGCCAATGGTTGTCAAGATATCTGTCGGGTTGCTGTCGGTCGCCAGATATATGTTCTCTTTAATACCGGTAGGTATGGGGAAATAGGGCAAATTTCCCTAAACCATGCCCTCATCCCCACTAAAATCAATAACAACCCTCGGCTTCTCATAATAAAATTAATAATATTAAGCGAGCTAATATTATTAGCTCGCTCAGGTAACCCTCAGCGTCTTACCATAGATTTAATACTACTCTCCAGAAGACCTTAGCTTCGCAATTGGGCGAGCTAATATTATTAGCTCGCTCAGGCAACCCTCAGCGTCTTACCATAGATTTAATACTACTCTCCAGAAGACCTTAGCTTCGCAATTGGCATTGTTTCCAGTATACCACCGCTTTGAATACACCGTTTCAGCCAGAGCATGACGTCAAGTATGGACTACAGATTGCAGAGCGGAGCGCTGATACAATTGCCTCCAGTTTTGCCTCACCATCTAATGAAAGTGCTAACAGCATCGCTATGTGAGCTAATACAGCCCCACAAGTCAAGGTTGCAAGCCGCCGGATGGACTGACATTCAAATCCAGTTGATCGAGATCGACCACGAAGACATGCTTGAGCTAAAACGCGACGACGACATACTTCGGAACAGCCTGGATCACTGCACAGACAGCAAACCCGACTTCGAAACGGGTTGGAAGCTAGTTCAAGACCACTTCAAGACTCTGCAGCAGTTTTGTGGAGCGCTAGTTACAACGTTCCCGAATTCTGTAACCGTGGAGTCTGATTTATCCGTCATTGGCTGGGAAGAGGACGAGTTTTGACCCGTCCTTTGTCAAAACTCGTCTTTTTCCAGCCAATGACGGACTCCACGGTGGCGAGATGTGCAAAAATATAAGTATATCCTTCGCGCTCTAGGGGTTAACAAACTTTTCACTCGATGACATCCTACACGCGAAGCAGTACACCCGAGTATGATGTCTTGCAACGAAACAAGAGTAGTCTAGCGTTAGTATTCACATAGTTTTAATATCGTCCCACAGTACACCCTTTTTTAATTCTCTTGTCAGCCCCATATTAGTTTAATTGGGGAAATCCCTTTTTTAGTCTCGACCCTCGCACAAACGGTCTGGGAAGTAACAGACTATTATAGCGTGTATTTCTAGACTAAACCTTTCCCTATAACCTCTATGAACGTATACCGTCACTTCAATCGACTCAATCACTTCCGCATTTCCGCGCCAACTCCGCGCACACTTCCGCATCCAAGAGGGAGACGATGCCGACACGTCGTGGAAGGTTTCTGGTTCTACGAACTACTCGTCAGACGAATTGAAGACCTTACTAGTATCTTTGTTCTTATAAATCGCCTCCGAGGTTGTCCCAATGCGCGGCTCAGATGCAAATCCGCCCGGGTGAGGTAGCTGGGTCCACGCTATCGCTGCGGCTTGTGTTTCATGCCTTCTGCGGCGAGGGCGAGAGCGAGCACAAACGCCGATCTCCCATTTTCAGTGTTTGCCATGAGTGCGAAATTATAGTGAAGGTACTGACAACCCTTGGCTCGCAGCGGGGTCTTTAGCAAGGTTTCCTTTAGTCTTGGCTCGCAGAGAATTTTTACCTTTCGGAATAAAATGAGAAGTGATATTCATTGGTTACTTACTAAGCTTCGGAAAGCTTCAAATGAGAAAGGGAATATAAACTGGGACTTCAATCTACGACCGTAAGTCCAAACAATAACAACTACTTTCCACAACAGCATTCATGTTGCCAACAGCAACGTCGACACTGTCGTCGTGGCATGTTGTCACTCCGCCTCATGCTGTTACTGCTTAACATGGAAAGAGTCTGCGAATGTTCATTCGCTGTTTGGTTGCTCTGTAGTCCAGAGTAACTGTTTCATTGTCGTGTATTTCCGTGATTGCGTAGGGTCCTTTCGCAACTTCACGATGCTTATTTCCTCTGTCCTTAGCAGCCACACGAACCATGACATGATCACCGATTTGGTAGAAGTGTTGAAGTCGCGACGAGTTTTCTCGATCGTTTTACCGTAAGATAGCATCAAATCGACGTTTTGTGAGATAGTTCCAATTGGCTTCCTGTAACTTTCGTGTGATCAGGTCTTGCCCAAAGACTAGGTGTGCAGGTGTCGTCCCCAAAATACTATGGTAACTTGCACGAGTTGCAAAAGCAGCATACTGCATCACTTGTGTCCATTCGATATCCGGATTACGTCTTATGCAATTGTTTAGCTCCAAGTGCACACGCTCACATATAGCGTTGGCTTGTGGGTTTTTAGCCGAGATCGACTTTGGCTTAATACCATAGCTTGCCAGCATCTCTCGATATTCACTGGTATTAAACTCATTGCCACGATAAAAGATAACTTCTTTCGGGCGCGGACAACGAAAGAGCCAGGTAACATCAAAATTCTCAGCAGTCGTAGATCCTTGGTTTCTTGCTGGATCGAGACTTCAAGCCACCGTATCGCTCATCGGTCACCGTCAGTGCATACAGGCGTTGAGCACCAGACCTCATCGTGTCGACATTTACCACATCAAAAGGATCGACTATGTGCATGTCTAGAGGCGGCAGCTTGCCGTAAGATTGGGATCCTCCGTGTAGTTTAGCTCGCTTGCACGTCATGCACTGCTTCACATGGTCTACCACCGACCTCTCCATACCAGACCACTAAAAGACTGGTTTCATCGTGTAATACTGACGCTTCGCAACTGGGTGTAGGAGATTAGTGTGGTACCAGTCCACTATTTCGTCTCGTAGTGCCTCCGGAATTACTACACGCTTTTGATATATCAGCAATTTCGCTCCCATGATATTCTGGATCTGATAATCAGGATCATTCGTATTGTCCATACAGGTTTGAATTACAGCTTGTGTTGATTCATCATCCAACTGATGTTGTTTCATATAGCTTCCTTCTAGTACACACTCGACTGGTTCGATGAACGGTGCTGCGAACCCTTCATGGTTGCCATTCTGGCTCACATCACTGTACTCCATACGTGAAAAAGCATCTGCTGCAACATTTGATGATCCTTGAACGTACTTGCACGTTAGTCGGTACTCCGACAACAAAAGTTTCCAGCGTTTCACGCGCAACGAATTCTCCGTAGGATAGATCAAATTTTTGTGATCGGTATGCACAGTAAGCGGAAAACCGAGTAACATTGTCCGATACTGTTTTAAAATCTCCACAACTGACAATAATTCCAATTCCATGGTCGTGTAATTTTGTTGTGTACTGTTTTAAAATCTCCACAACTGACAATAATTCCAATTCCATGGTCGTGTAATTTTGTTGTGTGGGAGTGAGACTTCGCGAATAGGATGCAATCAGTTTTCCTTGTTGTTGGATTAGTCCCCCAACTTGTTTTCCGCTCGCATCAGCGTAAATGTCAAATGGCTGCGAAAAGTCCGGGAAAGATATAACTTGTTTTCCGCTCGCATCAGCGTAAATGTCAAATGGCTGCGAAAAGTCCGGGAAAGATAGTAAAACCGCCTTTCCTAACGCTTTATAATCCCTTCGAATGCTTCCATTTCCTCGTACGTCCAAACAAATGCGGCTTTCGGCGAGGTCAATCGCGTTAATGGCTTCAGCAGTGCAGACTTACCTGGCACCATTTCTCGGTACTAATTTATCATTCCAAGAAATCTGCGCAATTGCCGTTTGTTCTTTGGCTCCCTCAGCTGCATTATGGTGCGGATCTTCTTTTCTTGTGGCTTGATCCCTTCAGCGCTAATGTTAAAACCCAAATACTCTACACTCGGTGGCAATTCTCTATGCCAAAACGCCGTGAAATTTCAGCAGCAAATTAAGATTGATCCATAGTTGTGACTCCACGAGAAAAGTCCATTCGGATGCGAATGCCGAGAAACCAATTCACTTCCCCGAGATCCTTTACTCCGTATTTGGTGTGAAGAGCGAACATGAGGAGGTCCATCTCGTGCTCATCATTGTACCTAATCAGAATATCATCTACGTAAATTAGAACAATTAAATCGTTAGTTGGGTGAATGTAGACACAACGATCGTCACGAGTTGGAATTAGTCTGAACAATTAAATCGTTAGTTGGGTGAATGTAGACACAACGATCGTCACGAGTTGGAATTAGTCGAAACGCTTTGAGAAATCCGTCAATTTCCAGATTCCACTCATGGCCAGCTTGTTTTAGGCCGTATAGTGCTTTGTTAAGTCACCATACTTTGGATCGACTGCCCTCCTCAAATCCACGCGGCTGCCTCACATATATGATCTCGGTAAGCCTCGCCTTCACGTACGCCGTCGGTACATCGCCTTGGCGTATCCGCATGCCCTTTTGGGTCATTAGCGCTAAGAAGACTCGGATGGAGTTCAAACGGGCCACTGGTGCATAGGTCTCAAAAAAAACCTTCAAGAACTCTTGAGTGAAACCTTGAGCGCAAATACGCGCTTTTAGTCGGTCAACTTCCCCGTTGTCGCTCAATTTCACCCGAAAACAAATGTGGATCCAATGATGTTTGCTCCGGGTGGTGGATCCACCAAATCAAATGTATCATTTGCACGAAGCGCCTCAATTCCATCTCGAAAGGCCGGTTCCCATAGTGGCCCTTGCTTAAACGCTTTCGCGTCTTGAAAATTAACTGGTTCGTGGATAATTTCACGAAAAACAACATGAGCGGCACTGAGAACTGCTCCCACGCGTTCAGCTATGCGTCTTGATCGCGTCGGCCTACATCTGTCGGCGTTGTTGACTTCGCGAGGAGGAGCAGCAACTGTAGGTACGCCTGTACGAGCGGGTCGCTCATCTGAGATGTCCACGGCTTGGTCAAATAACTAATTCTCCACATTATCATCCAGGTCATTAATCTCAGTAACAACTCTAAAAGGGTCATCTTCTGGTGATATGACTTCGTCGAGAGGCTGAACTCGGGGAGGTTCCAGAAAAACAACACTCCGGCTGTGTACAACGCGGTTTCCTCGACCGGTGACGTACACAAAGTACCCTTTTCGATGAGGATCACTTCCGATGAAAACTCCGGTTCTGCCTTTTGGGCGAAATTGATACCTCGTAGATCGCTGGTTGGGTGAGATAAGAACGACACATCGTTGTCCGAACGTCTTGACCATTTTGAGATCAGGCTTCCTTCCCCCAGAACTTTTCGAATGGTGTTTTCTCTTGGTCAGTTCGGGATACAACACGATTTCGGCTGAAGACTGCACTTTTCTCACTGCATATTCCCACAATTAGTGCGGTAGTTTAGCTTGGGTCATGAGCGTCCGTGCTGCATCGGCAACAGTTCGATTTGTACGTTCAATTACTCCATTTTGGTGGTGCGATTCTGGCTCCGACATCTCCACTGTAATACCTTCGTCGTCACACACCTGTCGAAATTCAGAGCCAAGGAATTCACCACCATTATCAGACCTGTATATCTTGATTCCATCCGTCTTCTTGAATCGTCTATTGACGATGTTCATGTAGTTGCGAAAGCATTTTGCGGCCTCATCTTTCGTTTTCAGGAAAAAACACTGATGTGTGACCCATACACTTGAGTGCGAAGTAATACTTGTTGCCATTGTAGCTACGGGCATAGGGACCTGCAAGATCACCGTGGCAGACTTCATTTTGGGCTGATTTGGGTCGGGATGCTTCTTTAGGTGCCATGGCACGAGTAATCTTTCCTTGCGCGCAAATCTCAGAAGGGCAAGATCACCGTGGCAGACTTCATTTTGGGCTGATTTGGGTCGGGATGCTTCTTTAGGTGCCACGGCACGAGTAATCTTTCCTTGCGCGCAAATCTCAGAAGATTTTGAAGGAGTGAGTGAGCCTACAATCTTAAGTCTTTTCACCGAGTTTGAGTTTGCTAACTGCGCAATCGACTTGTAGTTCAAATGGCCAAGTCGTTAATGCCAGTCTTCGATCGAGTTTGGACGTAGGGCTTTTGCCGCCACTGCTGGAGGCACCTTCAACGTGTACACTCCTCGAAATACAGTACCACGTAAAATTGGCTTGTCGTAGATTAAGCCCTCGGTGTCCGTGAATTTCACCTTCATGCCTTCGTCGATCAACTGCTTTACGGAAATCAAGGTGTGCGTAAATCCCGGATCGTAAATAACGTTATCCAGGACTGTTTCTTTGAACTGCTTGATTTTCATCTTTCCTTCCTGATGTCCGCAAACTAAATCGCCATCAGCGATTTCAACAGCGTGGGTTTCACAGTCACGTAAATCAAATAAAATCTCGCGAGCTCCAGTGATGTAATAGCTGGAGCCTGAATCGATTATCGGGGCGCCAAAAGGAATACCCTGATCAAATACCGGGTCCGTCAATCCCAATTGCTCCCGCGATCTTCAGTCAAAAGCGCGAGGTTCATCAGCTTTAACTTCATATTCATCTTCGCTCGCTGCTCCCTGGTTCTGCGAATTGGCTGGAGCCGCTGTTACGTCATGGGCTGCATGTGCCATGCCCGTTTGTTGTCGGGCCACGAACCTTCCGTGATAGGCAGTGGTATGGCCAAGCTGACCGCATTCATCGCAGCGCTCGTTTGTGTAGTCGCGGCGCTGGAACTTCTTCCTTTTCTGAATGGCTCCCTGGGTGCCTGCCTCTTGCTGGGGCTTTCGCGTAGTTTCCTCCCATTGTGGGCAGCCGTGACGGAGTGAATATTGGCTTGCTGATGTTTAAAACACCTTGATGACCGGCTAATGAGCAAAGTCGCGAAATGGCCCGGTCCAGTTCACGAAGTGGTTGGATCGAGTCCTCCCGAATTACCATCTTGAGAAGATCAGTTTGCTTTGACCATGCATTTTCGATGAAAGCACTTAACGCCATGTTGTTAGACTCGTTCGTTTCAGTGTCATCTGGGGTAGACGCAGCTGCAATGCTGCGTAGGCGCAGCGAGAACGTATGATACGATTCACTGGGTTTCTTGCGCTCGGTGGCCACCTATAGACCAATCTGCAGTTTGGGTAATTTGCTTCCAAATTCTCGTTTGAATGCCCTTTCAAGACTTTCGAGAGATCGATTGCGTAACTCATGCACGTTTGCGATGTACCATTGGCTGGCAACTCCTTCCAGGTTTTGGAAGAACAGGGCGTTGCGTTGGCGTTCTGGGAGCCGGACGTTGTTCAAATCCTCCTGCATACCGAGCAAAGCTTCAAATCGCATAAACCACATGGCTGCACCCAAATCGATGCCATCAGTGTTTGATCCGCTGAACGCATCAATCTTGAAGTTCTTCACGATACGCTCGCGGCGTTTCTCAGCTGAGTTGTCCAAGTCGGATCGCGTATCGCTGTCAGAGGGGCGTGTTGTCTCATCCTGACCGCTAGAGCTTACGCGTCGCGTACCGTCCGTGGCGAAGTCGTTCCCAGCGTCAGTTTGTGAGTCCATGTTCTCTTGCTTGATTGGTCTGGGAGCTTGCGGCTGTTAACCTGTTGGAACGCAAAAGCGAAAATGATTTATTGAAAGCTAGTGAGGGCTAGCTGCACTGAGTTACGTAGTTACGACATCTGAGTCTAGAGTCATCGGGTCGATGGCTACACATCTAGAGTCATCGTGTCAATGGCTACACACCCAGCTGATATCCCAACATATTCATCTGGCGCAGTTGATATCCCAATAGGTAGCCTCTTGTATTGGAATTTACCGAACGTAGTATAGAATGCAGTGAATGTTCGGCTTTTCTCCGCTAACTGTCGAGCATAATAGCCCATATTAGCGTCCAGTGACGAAAAGTGTTTTGCTCCACCCAATCGTATCAGCACTTCACGGATGAGGGAAACGTAGTATGGATGGAGCTTGAGAAACTTATTTAAAGCTCGGAAACCGGTCAGAAGCCGAAGTCGTCCGTCCGGTTTCTTTAGGAAGAAAGCTGGTGATGCCCATTCACTGTCGTAGATTTGCTCCAACACATCCATCTTTATAAGTCGATGAATCCCCTTGCGCGCATCTGCCTCTTCGCACCTTGGCGTCGAGTACGGCCTAGCATGAACGGGAGTATTATTCTCCTCCACTGGCAAAACATAGTCAGGAAACTTCATCCGCCCTAAATGGCCATTGCGAAGGTCGTTGAAGCTAATGATTAGCTTGATAACACGGTCATACGTAAAACGATCAATATCAGCTTCGCCCACCGTTTATTCGGGTGTTACTGACGTGTCATTTATCTCCTTTAGCTCCTCGGTAACGTTGTCCATCAACTGCTGGTTATCTTTATTCTGGGCCACTCCCGTGTTAACCGTCGCGGTGTTTCCATTCCACTCGATCTTTCAACCGCGAAAATTGACAATCATTCCGAGTGCACTCAACAAGTCGCGACCAATGACCATGTCGTCCTTCGCGTCCTTGATGACCGAAAATGTGTGGGTGATACGACTCCCATAATTCAAATCCAGCAGTCGAAACTTTAATTGAATATTTCCTGCGGCTTCAACGAACTCGTCGACCTGCTCATAGGTCAACTTCGACTGCGTCAATTTGAATCCTAACTTCTGGTTAGCTTCAAGCACAGATGAATTAATATAGCTCCGTCCGCACCCCGTGTCCACCAACGCGACACGTTCTTGTTGCGTCTGTGACAATCGAAAAAGAAGTCGCATCGGCGGCTTCTTCATTTTCTTCATTGATTTCTCCCGCATGACGCTGCTTATCACTTTGCATTCGCTGTCATCACTGAAGGAGTAATCTGACTCTGCGTCCTCCATGACCGTCGTCTTAGCTTCCTCGGTCTTTTTTGGCAAAATCTGTGCGAGAAAAGTTGTTTCTTGGGTCGTTCTTCTTCTGGGTGTAGCACTCACTATCGTTGTGCGACTTTGTTTTGTACAAGCTGCACCACTTATCGCCACTTTGCTTGTCGGATGGCTGAGCTCTCGGTTGCGACTGGCCACAGCCTCGGTTGTTACTTTTGCCGCGATTATCGTGCTTCCCGGCACCCTTCTTACTAGCGTTTTTCTTTCCAGCATTTGCTTCCCGTATCCGGCGCGACGGTCTTTGCCTTGTCGGCGCGTTTCAGACTGCTCCAAGCGTTGAAAATACTGCAATGGTTTTGGCATCTTAGTGAGATGTACTCCGCTCATCTCATACGCGGTTATCCACTCTCGGGGCATTCCACGCTTGAAAATGCGAATCAACATAGTCTCATCCACTACTAGAGAGTTATATGGCAAATGTTTTTGCATACGAGCAGTCTCTTGTAACCGTAGTAGAGCTTGTATGTTTGTGCCCAACGAGTACCACGAGCGGGTAGAAGAGGAACTTGAGTAGTTCGCAAAGAAGCGCAATGAGTCGGTGTCGGACGCCCCCACATCACGTAAGCATTATTGAAATCGTTGTCATCCTTAACAACAACTTTTTTCCGATACAATCGTTCAGGCGTCCAGTGCCTCACCGTCTAACAACAGGTTGAGGTGCTGAGCCTTCTCTGCAGACTTCCAGCCCTTTTTGAGATCACTAATGCGCTCGAACTGCTTGTACCATTTCAGCCAATCTTGCGCTGATCCTGAAGCGTGCGAGATTAATCTTAATAAACTCCCGTTCATGAGTCGTTGAATTCTTCCTAGTGGTGATTTGGAACGTCACCATCTTCGACATCTCCGTGCCGTCGTTATCTTCTCCGTTCATGCGTTGTCTTCTTCCTAGTGGTGATTTGGAACGTCACCATCTTCGACATCTCCGTGCCGTCGTTATCTTATCCGTTCATGTTCTTGTCTTACTAGTCTCCTTGCCTTCACAAGGTTTGAGAATTCTCAAAATGACAACCCTTGGCTATCAGCGGGGTCTTTAGCAAGGTTTCCTTTAGTCTTGGCTCGCAGCGGGGTCATTAGCAAGCTTTCTTTAGTCTTGGCTCGCAGAGGACTTTTTACCTTTCGGAATAAAATGAGAAGTGATATTCATTGGTTCTTCGGAAAGCTTCAAATGAGAAAGGGAATATAAACTGGGACTTCAATCTACGACCGTAAGTCCAAACAATAACAACTACTTTCCACAACGGCATTCATGTTGCCAACGGGCACGTCGACACTGTCATCGTGGCATTTTGTCAGTACACCCCCAGATTGCTACGGATGGTCTGCCCAACTTTTATCCGTGAGCGTCATGTTTCGAGACATCAAGTTCCGAGACAAAATAATAAATAATTTCTATTTAATTAAAGAAGGGCGCAGCCCGTTATTTAAACTAACAACGCTAGTATTGTAGCCAATGAGAGGCCCTTTATTTTGCCTGTATTGGGCATAAAATCGACAGATTTATGTCCATTTGAAAATACTTTTTATTCAAAAGATAGATTCAGATACTTTCTAAACTGATTTTTAGACGTCCCAGATGGCTGCTTCATTATTAATACCACAAACCTACCTTAGTATTAATACTGTAGCTGTTGCCAGTTAATACCGGGATGACCATTCATTTAATGTGCTCTTGTAGTATTATCAGCAGTGACAGTTTTTATTGTGCTTTGCAAGCAAAATGTCTTCCTTTTTAGGCATCTAAAACAGGCATCTCCAATTACTAAATCCGACCTTCACCATCGTGTAAGGGGGCGAAAAGTCGGAAATGCACAATAGACAGTGCAATTCGGCTTTTTTGCTTCTAAAACAGTGACTCAATTCAGAGCTTGCCGTCGTTGTCAGCGGAGTTGTAGTTAAAAGGTTTCAGCTGTATGTGTATCATCATCAAAATATTGCGTAGTGCAATCATAGTATAGTAGCACTATACAATAAAATTTAAAGCATGACAATCCAAGCATTTTTTCACAGTGATCTTCTCTCCATGTTAGCTCATACTAAGTAATTTTCACAGGTATCGAGCCATCGAGTTCCTTCTTGCATCAATGACAACCCGACGACTTCCATACGTTCTATATCGTCGGAAAGTTACTATCAGACGGCCAAGCGCCGACAGCTAAACAAACAGCTGGCTCCGCGACGAGTCTTTCGTGGCGTATCGGAGCCCGTTGCCTTTCAGATGGATTCCCCAGTGACGCATGGTCTGATTGACCTTGCTTCGTATTTATTAATAGTTTTAACTGAGGTGGCTCATTGGCCCATTTCAACCTCACAGCTCAACCATTTTCGCTTTTGGCTCGTGCTACGGTAGAGCTACTGGTTTCGGCAGTATCAAGCAACAATTTCCACTTTCACCAAGTACCAGTCAAAATGCGTAGTCGGAAATACGCTCCTCACCTAGTCACCATATCCGAGACCGCTACAATGTCGGTTAGTAAGGAGAAGGAGTCTCCGATCTCTCAAGCTCAGCAAGTTATTCCCTCCACTCGCTCTTGTGCTGCTCGAATTGAGCGCTCGCATTCGGCACCTCCTGAAGCGGAAGCAAAAGACCGACGAATGGCTACAACTGGTTTACCACGAGCTCGTTCTCAATCAGCTAAGTGTCTTTCCACTAGCAGTCTCAAGCCCGATACTGCGACTCGAGCGAGACCTGGGTCTACTAAAGATAAAGCGCTTACGTCTACAAAGGTAGTTCATAAGAATAATAGCAGATACGGACGATCAAGACTTCACAATGCCGTTCGGAAAGGTGACAAGCAAGCGATCAAGACACTACTAGAGACGCAACCGGATTTACTGTGGAGTACGGACACTCGTGGCAACCATCCGCTGCATTACGCTGCTAGTCCCAATGTTCCGGATGGAGCAACAATCGTCTATATGTTGTTAAAAGCTGGTGCGTCCGTAAACGCTTTGAACAATCGAGAGCAGACGCCGTTATTGATCTCCGTTATCTCGAACGAAGACGATAATGACAAAGTGGCCAGAGTATTGCTCTATTATCATGCAAAACCTATGATCAAAGTCACGGATGACTTTATGCTGGCACAGTACGCATCGTCTCGGAAACTCTACAAGATAACGGCAGCTATTCGAGAGTACATGTGAGTGATAATGTCTTCGCTGCGAATGAATTATCAGTTAGTGATAATATTATGAGTTTATGGAAAGTGTTTGACTAACTTAATGCAAGTCATAGATTCCTCTCGAACGAAGAGAGGAGACCGTCTTTTACCATTTTTGTTTACTTAAATGTTTTTTTATTAAGTTTCCTATTTCTTTCCCCAGGCATGATCTTGAGTGGCGTGGGGGTTTCAGAGACTTGGTGTTCATTCGTGAAGAAAATCATTAACGAAACAGACAGTGAGATCAATTTGGTGGTCGGAAAATGCGAAGTCGCTTTTGATTTTATTCATGTAGTTCTTAGTTTTTTTTGTTTGGTCGTTAACTGAGCACCAGATTCAACTCGAAAAACTTCGGACTGTCACTTTTCTTAAAGGACCGACGCAATAATATTCATTGCATTACCACTACGCTCAAGGTTGTGCGATCCTGACCCTCACAGAAGAGTGTTAAAATAGTATCAATTAGACTACCTCAGAGTTGGGAAGAAAATTTTCTTGGCCAATATTACCAATATTTATGTAGTAAATTATTTATTGATCTCAGGTCGATATTGCCCAATAAACTTATGAATGGCACCAAGCGCAACAGTCTAGTGTCTTCCGGTCTGTGGACTTCGTAAAGTCAACAATAGAAGAGAGAGTGCAAGAGAGAGTGTGGTGCACAGCTGCGCGGTGTAACCCTCTGGATCCTGACGTCAGACTCGAGGGATTTCAACATGTTCTGTACAGGAAGTTCGTAGAAGACAAGATTTTGGAGCCTGCTATTCAGGCCTACAGTAAACTCCAGCGGGGGAAGGACCATCCTAGCTAACCATGTGAGGACCAAGCACCGCTCTACATACCTTCAAGCTTACCGGGATCTTGCCGTGAGATCGCGTCTCTTCTAACGACTTTTTGGCTATGGGCGGGTACCCGAACGCAACCTCGGGTGGGTGCGGGTATTCTCAACGCATTTCGCTGGACGGACTGGATCGTCCAAGAGCTATCGTTTTGTGAAAAATCAAGAATACAAGCGTTTGGCAATAGTACCCACGAATTTGATCCGCACGTCGATATGCTTCGCCTTACTTGATGAGCCTTCACCGTCCAGTTGTTTAAAACTGGACGGTGAAGGCTCATCAAGTAAGGCGAATTAAGGTATACATTCACGCAGTAGAAAAGAATGTGCATGAAACGATTAAAGTCCGCCTCAAAGACAGGCCACTGTGGGTATTGATGGAATATTGCCGATAATTTATCGGCTCGGAAAAAGAGGACCAAAAAATAAATATTTATAATTTTATCAACTCTGGACTACCACGCGGGTATCATATCGCGACCTGTGAGGCTTTATTAAGACGTGCATTGGGGGGGAATCAGAATGCTTTAAGATCAGATCCGTTGAGCTTCGACGGTATCTGGCTGTGTCCTGCCTGCTACATAATAATGATCGCTATTCCTCTTTTCTCTTTAATTCAATCAAGAATATCGCATCGAGTGAAAGGTTTCATAACTTTGATTCCGATTTCTTGAACCTCTTGAATGAGATTAGTTGCCACGTCTGGTTTGTTAGGTTACACTTTGGGTAATGATTGAGGAAGGATCTTAAAATACAGGAAATCTATGTGCCGAGCTCTTATGGCGGTCTTTCATAAAGACCAAAGGAATTTTTTACGACGAAACGTGTTTGTTGTTACGAAATTCCGAGAGTGCTTGCCAGCACGCGAACCGAGTTACAAAGGCACTACTGTAGTGTAGTGATTCTCATCATCTGTTTAAAATATTTGCAGTGTTGGCATTGTCTGGAACTTCTTAAAGACGACTAGAAAACACTGCAGACAATACTTAGCACCAATCGATCACTGGAATATTTGCTCCTAAGTTCCGTTCTCGAAATATTTAACTACCGGTAGTACCAAGCACACCAAGTAAATTGTTTTTAAAAAATGCAGAAAAGTCAGCGTTAAACTTTCTATCCGCGGACAATTTTAATATTCCTAACCGCGCGTTCTGACGCAAAGTTGAAAATAATTGCCATCACGTGAACGTCAGGAAGTCGTAGTATCCGTGCGCCAGGAGCTTGTTTCTTTGGTAGAAAATGTGTGGAAATCAAGCTGAAAATGCTCAAAAATGCTGCCTTACACTCTCTTCGCACCTTTTGTCCCTGTGTCTCTAGCTCTTGTTGATGATACTTCATCAGTCGTAAGTTAAACTTTTCCATTGAATTCTTGAATGTCTCTACCGTAAAGCACGTGATGGATCGATTAACGTCGAGCATTTCTCGCAGGGACCGCGTGCTATCAATATAATTGTAGCAATACCACCAGCGTAAATGCTTCGTCAGAGGATGAAATTTATCTTTCAGAGTATCTGCCACCACACGAAAGTCGTTAAAGTAGACTTGCAGTTTATAAAGTCGACAATTATTGCGTTCACAAGCGAGCAGAAAGGATTCAGCAGCAATACGTCGATTTTTAATCGTCAGCTCTAATAGCTGGGGGGATGAAGAGATGATCCACGACATGTCCAATGCTTTCATATAGTAATCTTCGTTATGAAAAGTCACTCGTAAACACCGGAGCGAGGTTCCAACAAACTTCAATAGCCGAGAAAGTCCGTTATCAGCTTTGTAGATGATTTCAATCTCCAACGATATTTCGCTGAACTTTTCCTCCGTATTAACAGGCTCAGGCTTGAAAGGGACGAGGCTACTTCGCTGTACGACACAAAAACCAACTCCAGGGATCATGACATCGACCCACTTGCTCTCCTTGTCGTCCCCTATAAGCTTAACACCACCTTGACGACAGACCTCCTGCGACTTCAAATGTACCCATTTCCCTCCATCGTGAAATTTGACGGTAGCGTCCCCTTTAACTTGAAATTCTTCGTCATTAGCCACTACAACTGACGTGTCCTCCCACTTGGTGTTAAATAGTTCCTGCTCTGGACTTGCACTTTCCAGAATTTTCGCCATTGCTTCTGCATCTTGAGCACTAAGAAGCACTCTGGAAAGTTTAATTTTTCTGACTGAAGACCGAGTACGAGCTCGTTTCGAGAAAAGTGCGTACGCCAACCATTGCCAAGTATCAGGTGGAGTACAATACGTCGCCGAGAAGATGTGAACTGATTTGCATGTCTGCGTCACTGCCAGAGCCGCACAAAATGCTTCAATCTGCCATTTCACAAAGTAATTAAATTTCAAATTAACAGTATTCCCAAATCTTAAATCTGGTTGGGAATTTGGCGGGTGATTAACTTCAGAAAGTAAACTTGACAGCATTTTGCATAAAGCTGCTGCTTCCTGCCTCGTTGGTCGTTGAATTGGCAGACAAAACTCAAACTTCGAAAAATGGACATGGCCACACATATCGTGAATAGTTTCGAGAAATGGTTCGCTCAGGCTAACGGATTGATTTCCAAGCTCCGTCTCAATTTGATTTAAACTGATAGAATTCAGTATGAAAGAGCTGTAAAACCCTGGAGATAAGCGCGTCGACGTACTCTCTGGTCTGTACGAAGCCCAACCCCAGTTCACTTGGTTCTTGTCGAGAATTTCTCTGACAACTTCCAGAGTCCGTGCTAATATCAAAGCGCACATTTCCGAATGTTCCTCGTTAACCACAAGACGCACTGGGATTTTGAGATTGATCGAGACGCTCGACAGCGCCTCAATCTGTTTCCAACAAAGCGCACATTTCCGAATGTTCCTCGTTAACCACAAGACGCACTGGGATTTTGAGATTGATCAGTGACCCAACAGACAGAGAATAGACGCTCGACAATGCCTCAATCTGATGCCACGCTTCTTTGAAGTCATTGCTGGTATTTTGCTGGTCCAATTGAGAGCACACTAACACCAGGCTATTATTGATTGAGTCTAAATCTAAAGCAAGTTTGGATAAATTCAGCTCTATCATAGCTGGTAATTCGTCCATCTCAGACACGTCATCTCGATAAATCTGTTCTGGTTGGCAGACAAACTCTTCAAGTAACTGGACGACGATTTCTGCATCAATAGATGCGATAGCAGCAAACAGTGCGAGTCCCTCACGCAACTGTAACAGTTTCTGGGTATTAGCTGTGCGTTCCTGAAGCATAGAAGCTGAAGTAGAAAAGTAAGACTTCAAGTAACAAGATGGGCACTGGATAGAGAATTGGATAACTGGATCGTAATTGGGACCCCAGCGCCAGACTTTCACTTCACTGTTTGTATCTTTGAACAGCATTTTCAGTGTCGCGCACCATGCTGCCATGAAGTTCAACTCACCAAGAAGCATTTTGAGCTATTTGGAAAGTGAAAGTTGTAAAGACAAGAACGGTTGATAGATGGCAGACGACATCATATTAGTAAGTTGATCGATGGATGGCTAAGGACATCGGAGAAGTATTCTTCAGTCAAGCAGATTCTTTTGCGATACCGGGTGCCCGACATAACATGCCGTACAGTAAATACCTCAATGTACTGTATTAATACGGTATAATGTGATTGCTGCTGCGCGACTGATACAGACAGTTCTTGTAATAGCGTAGTGTAACAGAGGAAGAAGTGATACTGATTCTTTAATTAAGTAGTCTATTTAGCTCAAATTTACGTCTTAGTTAAAAAGCACGGCTTCCAATCGCGCAATCCGCTCATCGAGTAAGCATCCACATTGCCGAGACATCCACTCTGGAGAACTGCATAAAACACACGTTCGTAAAATTTACTTCGAATGAAAGAAATTACACCAAACGGACGTACCCTGAATTACAATCACTGAGACAGTCCATGAAAGGCTGGCTAGCGCGCAAGGAGGAGCCGAAAAGGAGGTTCTAAGAGGCAATAGGTTAAAGCACAACTTCCACTTTGCTACCGTTGCAGCTATTTAAATACTCACCTCGGTAGTGTGACTGAGTACTGTACAGAGTGAGGGTCCAGATTCAGCCTCAAGATCGTCGCTTGGGATGCCACGCGGTTGCACTCTGGATAAGGTAACACCAGTCCACTGTAAGCAACTTGAATTCAAGTAATTTATCCCAACGAACTTACGCGTAAACAGCTATGGACGGCAACGCTTGGCGCTCGAAATCGATTCTGCTAGGACAATGCTTCACCACATCAGCATGCAAGTATCAATTATCATAAATAGGAACTAAACCCACCGAACAAAACTGCAGGGAAAGTAGGGTAGTGTCACAATCACCTCCCTATTATGAGGCAAGTTGGCCATCTTCTTCACTGCTTGATATAGTTATTTATTAGCGCAAAACTTTTTACAAAGTTTCCATTGTCCACTGTACAATACCGTGGATGAAAGACCTTAATCGGTTCTCTACCGCCACACTCACACTCACTCTGCATGCATTCTATCAATAATTAAATGTTAGTCACATCTCCATTATTTATTTTATATGTGTCCTCACCTTGTTTAAAATTCGGATTTCCGATAGCAGCGTTTTGGTCTCTCTAAGAAATTGTGAGCTTTTAATTTAGCAGAATCACAAAATAAAACTCAAAATGCACCTTACAGCGCCAACACGAGCGTCTCCTTGGGTCTCACGTAGCTTTGCCAGTACGAAAGCGTCGAGTATTGGAGAAGGTGGTTCGTGGAGCCCGTGCCAGCCGCGCCTGTCGCCGAGCGCACCTGGAAACCCACATCCTTCACACTCTCCATAACGGTCTCCGTTTAATATAAAACACCTAGCGTTCTCATTGGCGGAAACACAATTACTCTAAATCAGTACGCAAACACGGGACATTAGAGCAGGATCAAAAATATCCGTTTCTGGACTAAACTCAAATCCAAATTGTAACAACGTTCGCGATGTCCTTCTCCTCCGATGAGCCTCTGCTGGACGCGCAGCTCTACACGATGATCGAGCTGGAGGGCGGTAGATACAGTGCCTTCTTCTCCAAACTGAGCGACGGTGGCTTCATCACTCGTGACGCCGCACTCGCTTTTTTTCGCAAGAGCAGTTTGTCCGAGTCTCAAGTTCTGGAATTATACAACCGTCTTAAGGCTCTTCAACTGCTGAACGACCCGCACCGAATGAACGAAAGCGAATTCGTCATGGGGATGCATTTTATCGTTTGTATGACAAAGCGCAACCTCGTGGCGATCCCTTCTTCCTTCCCCAAGTATTTGTTCCCAACTTTGGATTTGACCCCAGAGAGCCCAGAGAAAAGAACTCCCGCTAATTTGGAATTTCTAAGTATTCCTGAGCCCTCAAACAGTTTAAATGAGGATTTTCCAAATACCTCAACGGACGCGAAAAACCTCAATGAGTTAATTACGGGACAAATCAACATTAAACGCCAGGAACAGCAGGTTTTAACCCGAGTGGATGAGGCTCAAGCCAAAGCGATGCAGAGTTTGCACGTGTGTGTGGATCGCATCTCTGACCAATTGGACAACTTGGGTTTCCCCGTCCCGAACCCGGCGCGGTCGCTGGATGCGCTGGACGAGCTGAGAAATCTGATGCAAAAGCATGTGCAGACGACCAAGCAGGAGATTCAGAGCTTGCAGATTGGAGCCCAGATGCGTGCTGCAGCATCCGAGGCCACGCAAAATGATGGACCACGGGAGGACCCACTGAAGGTTGCGAGCATTTTGACGCAGGAGCTCATGACGCTGCAGCTTCAGACGGCGCAACTTATGGCCAAGAAAGCGGATGTCGTGGGACGGATTGTAGCGATCAAGTCGGGAGGATCGACGGTTGGGAGTTTAAGTCACTCAGGCACTGCGTCTTTCACGGAGTCGAAGAATCCATCATTTGCCTTGTCTAAGGGAGCTCTTACTGTGGGGGAGCTGGGCACGAACTCGGCGTCCACGACACCACCGAAACATGGAGAAATAAACACGAACCCTTCGGTGGTGCCGCAGAATAGTGCTTCGAACGGGGGTTGGGGGGTGTTTGATGCTCCGCAGCCATTTGGAGCAAAGACCGAGGATCCTCCGGCGGTGAATGACCCATTCAACTTCGCTCCAGTCCCTCAAAAGTCTGAGTCGACTCCGGTGCCTGAAAATGACTTCGCTTGGGGATCGTTTCAGTAAAGCTTGTCGGGCAAACTGCATTAACAAGAGGCGAGCAATTTTTTCGCATTATTGTCGTTTTTGTTACTGTTGTGCTTTTAAAACCTCGCTGCTGGCGCCTTTGTTTAATCAATGAGATGGTCGTCTAAATCGGGTGGAGTGATCAAGTCAAAATACTACAGTACCGTATTTAGCACAATGGACAAGAGAGGCTAATTCCACTTTAAGGCAAACATAACACTCCGAACTAACAATTTGGTATATGTCAATGCGAATGGCCGTCCCTCTGGCCGTTGCAAGTCAAACTTGGGCACCTTCTATTAGAGTTGTCAGTCGGCATGGGGGGAGCTTCTTTAATGTCCCCCCCCCGTTCAAAATGTCGTCAATGAAGTATGCTCATCACTGGATGTGCACTCCGGGTTGAGTGCCGCACTCTGATAAATTAGAGGGTCGTTAGAGCTCAGAATGACGCTCACAAGACCCACAACCCGCCCTACCAAGGAGTTAATATCTATTTACCGACGCCTTGCCCGCCATGAGCGAAGCGAAAATTGGGGGTGCAAACGAGGAGCTAGAAGAGTACGACCTAAACACCCGACCCGACCAGAATACGACCCCAAAGGAAGGCTCCAGTACCCACAACAAGACCATCCGAAAATACGAGTGCCACGAAATGCTAAAAACTCATTGGAGTCAGTAATTGTAGGGCAGCAGTTGACACTACGAAATACATTATCTAGCTACTACGTAGTAAATACTAAGTACAATAACACCCCACTACTATTGTCTAAGTTAGCAACAGTACCACCGCCATGGTCGAGAATGTTCTTGAAAGAGAAGTCACGGACTTGCTTGTTGAGAGGGTACTTCCATGTAGGCGTACGCGATATCTCGCACGAAGAAAGCAACAACGACGACAGTGAGGCACACAGCAGTACCAAATCGCCCAATCATACATGTAGTACTGGACATGAAAACAGCGGGATCTCAGTCGCACGAAGAAAGCAACAACGACGACAGTGAGGCACACAGCAGTACCAAATCGCCCAATCATAGTACTGGACATGAAAACAGCGGGATCTCAGACAGTGTTTGCACGGCAACGAAGACGCTCACAATGATCGCTCCATCCTCTGACAGATCGTAGACATTGAGAAAGAGGTAACTATCAATTAAGCTACCATTGACACCCGTCGTAAGAGCGACCATGAAGAGGACAAGCACGTCCGAGCGACTGCAAATATGCTTCACCGCGCTCCGAATTAAACCCTTCTATCGAAGTTGTACATCGTCGTCATAACCAGCAGGAATGCACGAAATCAACAACACTAATGAAATACATGATACACCAAGAATCATGGTAAAGCACCACTTGATTCCGATAACACTCGTTTCTTTGAAGAAGATCTAGGTCAGTCAAGACAAATCAAATTTTGTCATTGCATGTAGGACTGAGTTATCGTAATTTACGATACATGTAACTCAGTCCTACGATTCGTAATGATAGATGAGTTGAGTTCGTACTGGCAGATAAACAACCAACGAGTAGTAGATAGTTGTGAACGACGAACGCCATTTTGAGTGGAATGAGCTCCTTCGCCTCGCCTGCATCGAGCAGGAACATGGGACAAACCATTTTAAATGTTGCTGCCATGCTGAGTACGTAATTTTTTGCCTACTTGAAGTATAATTTTTGAAGTGAGTTGGCGTAGCTTCTGGAGATCCGATTCATGAGACCACACAACAATAATGACGGGGTGCGTCCCACACAAATGTCATCATTCTTTCGATTCATAATCCTCGCAAACTTGCTGATTTGGGGCGAAATTCACGATAACTAAAAAATAGTTAAAGTTGGTTTGTTTACCAACAGGAAGATATTTTCGGGGTCATACGATTGATGCTATTCGCGAATTGCAAGCGCGTAGCCCCGCGCGGTATTAGCGAGCCGTCACCAGAAGTTCTATCCCGATCAAAGCGAAGTGCGAGGCACTGAGAAGGTGTTCAGTTTAGCGCTGGTACAAACTGTAACTGATCAACGTTTGGCAAAATACGAAATCGACGCGTCCTATTGGCTGAGACAGGTGCGGTCTTTCACCCGTACGCTTGGTGTGTAGTACTTCGAAGTATAAGTCTTACTGTACCAGCTTGCATTGCAGGATGTCAAATGCCATGTCTTCTAAAAAAGTAAGTCCCGCTACAATACAACCCGAAACCCTTGAGCCCCAGCAGAACGAGCTAGATGACATGCATTAGATCATTCTTTTACTTCTGCCACCATCTACGAGTTTGTTGGTTAAGTCGACTTACTTCAGCTCTTCATACATGCGCTTAATTTCAGGTTCGAAACGAGCCTTGAGCTGCGGCCGCTTCAGCTTGAAGGTGGGTGTAATTAATCCCTCCTCCATCGAGAAAGCATTCGGGTGGAAGTGCACCTTCTTCACGAATTCAAAGCCACGAAGCTGAGCCTCTTTGCCGATCTTCTGCATATCCGCAAGAACCTCCTTTTGGAAGGCCACATCGTTGACAAGTTTCACAACGGTTGCATTCTCGCCCGTTTGCCCGTTGGCATGACCCCAAGTCTCTGCGATTTCAGGATCAGGTACAACAACTGCTACTAGGCAGCTCTGTAGAGAATCGCCGTAAACGAAGACTTGTGCCACGTACTTGCACTTCAGATACACTCCCTCAACCTTCTCAGCGGCCACGTACTCACCCTGCGAGAGCTTGAAAATGTTCTTCTTACGATCGATGATACTCAGCGTACCGTCAGCGTTCCAGCAGCCAATGTCTCCGGTGTGGAACCAGCCGTTCTCGTCAATAACCTCCGCCGTTTTCTCGGGCTCCTTGTAGTAACCACCAAACAAAACCGGTCCCTTCGCGAGAATCTCACCACGAGGACGAGGCTTGTCCTTGCTCGTGTAGCCCATTTCAGGTACATCTTCAAGGCATACCTGCATCCGTATGAGTGGCGGGCCAACATGAGGACCTAGCGGCATGTCGCCTGAAGCAAGAGTAAGTCCAGCGGTCGTCTCGCTCAGTCCGTATCCTTCTACCACGTCACAACAAAAGACGATCTTCATAAACTCTTTCACATCAGCGCTCAAGGGGGCCGATCCAGACAGAACCACTCGCACTCGTCCTCCCAGAACTTGGCGGATCTTGGCAAAGATCAGAGCGTCCCACAGCGCGTGGGTTTTGTAGCCGGCACTAAGTCCAGCGCGTTTGCTAGCATACGCCTGGTCAAACATGAGCTTCTTGAGTCCTCCAGCAGCAGCCACTCCCTGCGTAATCTTATCGTACACTCGGTTAAAGAGTCTTGGCACCGACACAAAGACCGTTGGGGCCAGTTCTGCCAGGTCGTCCATCAGAAACAAAACGTCTCCTTGGTAGAAACCCACAGCCGCGCTGTTCTGCAAAAGGGAGCTCAAAACCGATCTCTCAAACACGTGAGGAAGCGGCAAGTACGACAAGTGTACATCCGTCGGCTCCACCGCGAGCCTCTCTCCAGCCATGTAGCTCATGATAGTAAAGTTACGGTGTAGCAAGATGACACCCTTGGGGTTGCCCGTCGTGCCTGATGTGTAGCACAGCGTAGACACGTCCGAGGGTAGCGGTGGGTCCGCCGGCATGGGGTCAGCGCGTCCAATAAGCTCCAGGTCGCTCAAGCTCTTAAGCTCGATGTTCTTGGCTATCGCTAGGCGGCGCTGTTCCTCCGTCACGGGCTCGAACTGCACGATCGTCTGCAGCTTGGGACACGCCTCTCGACAGTTCATTAAAACGTGGAACTGGTCGAGGCCACAGAAGAGCACGCGCAGCTCCGTGTGGTTGGCTATGAAGGGAACAGCGTCGGGTCCCAGCGTGTCATACAGCGGCACCAGCACGTAGGCCATGCGGTCGCACGCGTGGGCCACAAGGCACCACTCAAGCTGGTTCTTGGCGAAGATGCCCACGTGCTCCTGGCGCTGCAAGCCGCACACGCGGGTCATACCCGCGGCCAAATCGTCCATGCGGGTCTTGACCTGCGCGTACGAGATCCATGTGAAGGCACCCGCGCGACCCGTCGCGGGGTCCACAGTGCGGCGGCCGTAGCAGGGACGTGCGCCGTCCTCGCGTTGCCAGCCAAGCAGGAAGTTGTGGTACAGTGTCTGCTGCGCCTCGTCTATGACCAGCGAATCCGGCACTTCGTACGTGGGGCCGTGCGAAGCGTCGCCCGTATTGGGCACTGCGTTTGTGTAACGTAAGCCCTTGTACGACTCGAAGTCGATCTCGCTCATAAGCCGTTCTGTACTGTTGGCGGCCCCCATGGTAGGAATGAATGTGAGCACGACAAGAAAGAATGCGGAATGAAGAGTGCGAATGAAAAGGCGCAAATCCAACGGGAAAGTTGTTTACCAAAGATTTTCCTTTACTTCAAGATTGGCTCGTCGATGGCTGTTTCGACCCGACGTGCCACTTCAAGTCCTAAACACTTGGTGTTTGTATGTCGTTCGGTTAAATGTGGTATGCCTAGTATGTAAATATAACAATCCTTTGCACTTACACTTTGTAAGCCATACAAATACCCATTTATCTTAATATCACAACTGTAATTAAATCTCATTTCCCATGCATCAGATAGCTATAATACCGGTATTTTAGTACCGGTACATGTACTCTCGGTACACCGCTTGCTCTTGGTGATAACTGATAACTTATCACCAAGAGCAAGCGGTGTACCGAGAGTTTTATTGGCAATACTGCATGCAGTTGCCGCATTCGCTCGCCATTTACACCCAAGGGAGCTCACTCTTCCCCCAGTCACGTTTACATCTTGCGTAGCGTGATAAAAAGAATACTCGCAATACCCCCTTTTTGTAAGCGTCCGTACTCTCAATACAGCCTATATTACTTGCAATACAGCTAAATAACAGCTTTACTCGGAAAATCCGATTTGTACTCGCTGATAATCTGTTTCCAACAGCTACAGTAAAATGCGGACTAGTTGGTTTCTCGTAGGTCAAACTTACGCCACTACAATTGATTCTTCCGCTCTCTACACTGTTGGAGCTGCTCTTTAGCAGAAGGTAGGTATGAATCGTCAAAGAGATTGCGAATTGCAGTGTCTGGACGTGCAGTCTTAGGCTGATCAGGGTCGTCTCTCCTGAAGATACAAACAAATACCAGTAAAGTTAGCACTGGCTTGGAATGCGATAGAAATACTTTAGACAAACCTGTGCCGTCTCCGTGGTGTCGTTCTTGCTGTAGTTGCTTTACGTGGACGTAAAACAGTTGAGGGAGCTCGCTTAGCTCCGTTGTTGTCAGCACTTAACGGCTGGCGTGGTGGCGCACTGTCACACTTGGACATATCTGCTGCTAGATGTCCTCTTTGACCACATCTTGGACAGGGAACATTTGACATCCTCATCAAGTGTGAAGTACTGCAATTTAAGAACGTGTTATGATCATTTGAAAGCAAAAACTACCAGGGTAAAAGTACATCTGGTGATACGTACATGTTGACGTGTGCACTAGGATACGAGATCCCACACTCCATTCGCTGTTGACGCCAGTCTTCACGATCCTGACTGAATTTCCGTAGTTTTTTCACAGTATCGTAGACTTCGGGTTTGTTGTCACGTGTAGCAGTTAGCATTACGGTCTCATAGTACCGTCGATCGATGGCTAGAGCTTGTACATCCGACATAGCTTTAATATCAAAGATGGCACCACGTTTTGAGGTTATAAAAGGCAGTCTAGAGCTTGTACATCCGACATAGCTTTAATATCAAAGATGGCACCACGTTTTGAGGTTATAAATGGCAACTCGCCAGCAATATCTCCAGGTCCGATCAGTGTGAGCTCCACATTTACAATTTGTTCAGGGTTCTTTCTCGATGTCGGATGTGAGAAGAGGAGGCGTCGTATGGCAGCATCATTTCCTGCAGTTTCGAGGGTCCAGTTGATACGTTCCATCACTTCACCCGCTGTAACGATATACATCCATTTTGCATCAGTTCCAGCACGATAAAGATAATCCTACAACCATCAAATATAACGTTAGCAAACCTAAATTTTCTGAAACTTTCAACTTACATTGCTTGTGAAATGTCGTGATCTCATGGCGCTAACAAGACGCATTTTCTCTGATAAAAATATAATCCCACAAGATTATCAGTTATATAATATCAGCTCGTAATTTTCAGAACATACTCACCATGCTTTTCCCAGTTTCTAAAGAGATACATCCTGTCAAGTACCTCGGCGTTATTATAGTGTGATGCTTCCATAGACGCAGTGCGTACAAGTCGAATATAATCAGCACGTTCAAGACAAATTAAGTCGCATCTTTCAGTATACTGTGAAGATTTGATGGTAGCATTTCTCCTCGCTGACGGGTTCAACAGCACAACTTCACCAAACATTGCTCCTGGTCCTAAATTGGCCACCATGGCTCCATAATCTGCTGCATTAATTTTCACCAAACATTGCTCCTGGTCCTAAATTGGCCACCATGGCTCCATAATCTGCTGCATTAATATCACCGCTCAAACGGCGTGACATTCGCCGCTGCTTCGTAGTAGCTAACATAGGAGGAGGCGACGCTGGGGTCACCACAACATCGACCATCTTTTCCATCTTAACGTACACATCCACGAGTCCATCCACGACGATATAACAGCGATCGCCAGTATCACCCTGACGAATGACAAAACCTCCACTTTTCACCTTAATAAGTTTCATTTGGCGACAGATTTCCCGACGAATGTACTCGGGAGCCGACCCGAAAATGTTGTTGCTGTACTGCTTACAATTCTGCAGCATCCAATTGTAAACCAGGTCCAAACTTTGTTCATTTCGTAGTGCTGGTTCGTCCACCAAAATTGTTTTCGCAACTGCTACGCGTTGCTGCTCCTCTGGACTTTTCTGTAGTAGCTTTAGTAAATGAGGAGGGACTTCGGGTTTAATTATATCCCCGTAATGTGGTGACAGTTTCTGACTCATGCTACCACGGGAAATTGACCGACGTGTTGACTGTCGACGTATTCCACCTTGAGGCTCCAACGACCGTGGGAGCTCGGGAAGCTCCGACATGACTGCAACGACAAAATGCACGATATGATTTAGAAAATAACAGACATGATGAATATAGTCTGCCTAACTACTATTTATACTGCCTAATATTAACAAGGTATGTAGTAGACTCCTATTTTTAAGGTAAGATTCGTGACATGTTTTTACGTTTTAAATATTTTATTTGAGGAAATACAGAGGTCATAGTACCTTCAGCACCAGTTTTGTCAGTCCGTAATTGTGGTAGCAAAGACAATTTGGCAGAACTCCTTTACGTCCTTTGAAAGTGGTGCAGAGCCGTTCATCATACGGCCCAATAGCTTGTTGGGCTTTACTGAAGACAAAGTTCCTGAGCGCGTGGGTTGTGTTGCCATATTTTAAGATAACACTTCTTGGAGGCAAACGCCGTGTCAAACAACCATAAGTATCAAATAAAACAAAAATACCTCCAGCGGCTGCGAGATCTGAGAAGTACCCGACTGCAGCACCGTTGAAAATGCACGTGGTCTGGATCGCCCGCTCAAAGCAATGATCCAACGACAGATACGACAAGTGAACGTCTGTCGTAGAGTAAGTGTGAAGCTTAAGGCGCACGCTGGCGCCGTCATATTTTGAGCTTCTTCACTTCAGCTTGCTGCGCGAGCTCGGCGTCCAGATCATCCTCGAGCTGCACTACTGTCTGTTGTGAGACGCTTGAAACTGTTTTCACTTGCTCGTTGACGATGTCATGCGACTGGTACTGTGCTCAATACTGGACCAATTGTAACAGTTCTCGGAGAAATCTCCGACGATGTCAGCTCTGTAATTTAAGACTATTGTCAGCTCTGTTATTTGAGACTATGGCTCACTGCACAGCCGCTCTTGATGTATCCCATGCGTACAGCTATGTGGGTAGCTGGAGCCAAATCTTCCAGTGTATACGAGAATTGCTTCATCTCAGTAGCAGCTATGTGGGTAGCTGGAGCCAAATCTTCCAGTGTATACGAGAATTGCTTCATCTCAGTAGACTTGGCGGGTACGTGGAAGGAGGAAAGGCAATGAATTATTCAATGCGGACGAAGTCTTTTAATTCAAAAAGTTTACGTATAGAAAAAGATTTGTCACTAAAAAA
>JAIKVB010000176.1:0-38056 GCA_024679045.1 Phytophthora brassicae | reverse complement strand
CCCACTCTTATAATCGAACTCCTCTTATATCAGGAGCTCCTATAGCCGGAGTTTTCTGTACTTATTAATAATAGTCTACAATTGCGGTATAGTGTCATTGAATGCGATTAATTAATGCATGGCACCCTTAACTTCGCAAGCTCCTCCAACAAAAAATTACAAAGTTCTGCAGCAAATAGTCTGAATACTACAAGTTCATTTTGTACACGCTTACGGGGCAGTACATTCTATGGGTACGGTGATCACGGCCGGGTACGATGTTTTCATTCATGAACGACCTATTTAACACGTACGTCTTCTTGAGTCGAGGACCTCGGCACATACATCCTCCATGAAACTTACGTGGCCACGGACATGTGCAAGCAGCGACTCTAGTTAGTAACACATGCTCCAAGTAGAATGCTATGGATTTACAAAGACGGCCAGCTACAATTCGATATTTATTTTTATATTACAAGGTGGATGAAGGAAACGTGCGAAAATGATTCCGCCCTCGTCATATATTGTGGAGTGTTTGTTCAGCGTGGCTCACATGGTGCTACGCTATTAAAACCCGCTGAGATAATTGTCATTTTTAAGGCGAACGAGCAGTGGTGGGACGTAACCAGCTATTTCTGGTAATTCATTTTTCTTGTGGTATACATTGCGTTATTTATTTGATATGAGACCTAGCTGCGTTTATTTCTTTTCTTTTTAAAAATTCGTAAAAATGATATTGTCGGGCTCCCTGGTCGGTACCCCCCCCCCCCCTCTTGTATGAAGATCCGCCCCTGCCACCAGCTCGCCCTTTTCAGCACGAATACACGCTACATTACTTGTTACTATAAGAGCTAGGATACAAGTAGAAAAAAATGGAAAGTTCCTGCATCATCTTGACGAATAGCGATCTTGTTGATGACGACTCCATATGCCAGTGGCTCTGGTGGAAGCTTAGTTCTGGCAGCGTCGCCGAAAACAGCCACAATGTCGTTGACCGCCTCTGGCGAAACTGCAAATGCTTCACGGTGAGCTAATTTGAATGCAGTCTTGCATGGTCCAAGATCTTGGTAGTGGTCGAAGTGAAAAATCCATCTGTGGCAATCTTCTCCGTTGTCTCGACGTGCATTACCGTATTTCGCATGTAGAGAGCTACCCCACATGTCATAGGTTTAGGGAACAGTTCCAAGCCAGCCCCAAAACAAATGTAACACCCAAAAAAAGACCAAAATACCTATTTTGTTTTTAGTCAAAATACCTATTTTGTCTTTAGTCAAACGACAACTTCCTCTACGATGTCAGCAAGCTTCTTCTGGACAGACTCTGCGTTGAGCTTGTACTGCTGGGCGTGTCGGCCTGCACCTCCGCGACTTGGTCTTCCCTTGGGGCGCTGCCGCGCCATTGAAACTGGTGGTTCATCTTTAGGGCAAACATTACCGGTATACCGGTAAAATATAGGTGTGACTCTCTACATGCGATCTCCGGTGATGGCCCAGAATGCTTACTGATTGGTTGATAATAGGGTGTAGCTCATAAGCAGCTGCAGCTCTCTACATGCGAAATACGGTATTCATCATTCCAAATATTGCTATAGCGTCACAAACTGTTTCGACAGCAACCTGACCTTGCCAATTCGGATTAAAGCGAAGGACCAGAAGACAATCTTCGTCAGTTAGATTAAGTTCTTGCTCAAGAACTTGGCGCTGCTCGTCACTCAATCCGATCAACGACTGCGTCAGTTTCGCGGCATTGACAGGAAGGAAGTGCAGGTCCAATGCGTTGCTTTCCATCCACTTCCGCGGATGCATCAAGCTCTCCGGACTCTTCGTCTCCATGTATCGACCCCGAATCCATAAGCGCCGGATTTTCTTCTTGCCTTCTACAATGGGAAAGGGAAGACAATCCTGAGTAGTACTGTAAAACCTGTGTATCCGCCCGAGCGAGAAATTTGGTGGCTCAAACCTAGATCAAAATGGTGTGGAAGGGAGCAGTGGTGCTAGTACTACGGCCTCTGCTGCAGCACTGGTGCTGTCGGTGGTGACCATTGTTGCCACTGCCATTGTGTGAATCTATCGCATTCTCATGTAAAAGATAAATAACAAGCTGCGTTCTACACGTCTTTTCAAAGAATTTCTGATGTTTGGCACTTCCTGTACATGGCTGCAGTACTGTAGTGATACTCTATGTAGTCCTCACTAAAATCAGAACTTTACAACTCAGGCATGCTTTTTACACATCATCACAAATTCATTGACTTGACACGGGACTTGAGTTTTTGGCTGCATAGGCAAAGTGACAAGCATCACACTCTGTCTACCTTGTTGCGTCACGAATTTCACATCCTTCTGCTAAAATTCTCCGAAAGTCATGAGTCATAAACGATCTGTATCGATAAATTGTCCTCTCACTCAATCGTCTTGAAGAGAAGGAAACGCTCTACCAGAGTTCAAGTCACTTACCAATTTGCTGCTCGGTAGAACAATGTCGTCAATCTGCACAATGACTTTAAGGTGGCGTATCCGATTTCTGTGCGCTGCCGCGGTCTTGTGTTTGCCTCTTGACGCGTGGATTCCACCGATCATCACGAAAGGAAACAAGTTCTTTGACTCTGACTTTGCCTCTTGACGCGTGGATTCCACCGATCATCACGAAAGGAAACAAGTTCTTTGACTCTGACACAGGATTTGAGTTCCGCTTGAAGGGAATTGCCTACTACCCTCGTCCGAACGATGGCGAAATGGTTGATGTGGGTAATTATGACTGGGCTGCTGATGACCACGAAGATGTGTGGAAACCGCATCTGAAGGTGATGAAGGACTTGGGAGTAAATACAATTCGCTTGTACTCTATCGATCCGAGTGTATCCCACGACAAATTCATGTGTGCGTGCTCAGAAGCGGGTATTTACGTGCTTGTCGGAGTGACTGCCCCGTAAGTAGTACTGGTACATGTTTTAGTGCAAGTGAATACTTACAATTTGTATATGCAATTGTTGTGATAGGTGTGAAAACTGCTCGATTTTGGACTATGTGCCGCCCAAGTGTTACCCTGACGACTTGTTTGCTCGAGGGCAAATGGTCTATAATGCCTTCTCTGTATACGATAACACTCTGGGATTTAGTGTGGGCAATGAAAACAACTTACAAGTGAAAAACGGTGCTGATGGGACCACAACAGCTCCCTGTGTGAAGGCGTTTTTGAGAGATATGCGGAGTTACGCAGCAAGTTGTTCGGGTGCGGTGCGTCAGGTGCCAATTGGTCTTGATATTGCTGATGTTCCTCCTCGCTCGCAGTGGATTTCCTACTACGATTGTCCCGTGGATGACGATGAGAACACCCGTGCAGAATGGTACGAAATACACTAAACTGAACGACAGAATGGTGACATTTACTAACCGTGTTAATTTTAATGCTTAGGATGGGATTTAACCCTTACGTCGAGTGTGATCCAGCTACCCACTTGGAATATTCTCAGTCGAAAGGTCTAATCAAACTCATGGCCGAGTATTCTGAGGTTGGTTACGCTCGTCCACTGATGTTTGGTGAGTTTGGATGCAACAAAGGGGAAAATACGATTGACGGCTACGAGAATCAGCGATCATTTTACGATGTAAGTATTGTGACGATAGTAAATTAGTTGTCGTTGTAGTAGCTGATTCAATTGATTTATGCAGGCAAAATGGATGAACGAGGAGAAGGAAATGACGGACGAGATCGTCGGTGGAAACGTCTTTGAGTTTTCCACAGAAATTGCCAATTTACTTGATGTTTCCGGTTCGTCGCGATTGCAAATCTAGTGAATTGTATCAATACTGATGCTGTTTATGTTATGTTTCCGGTTCGTCGCGATTGCAAATCTAGTGAATTGTATCAATACTGATGCTGTTTATGTATACTTTGATGACGCAGCTTTAACCAAGTCCGGTGATGCTGGTAAATACGGGATTGGATACTTCCAGCCAGACGACTGCGATAATGATAAAGTAGAGTGTGTCTTCACCCCATACCCAGAGTACGACAACCTCAAGAAAGCATACACAACTACAACTGCATCGACAGTGGAGCGTGATAGTTACAAGCCCACGCGTGACACAATTATGAGTTGTCCGAAGAATATATCGACGGAATTGCCTCCAACTCCTGATGGTACGCACGATTATAAGTCACGATTGGTAGAATCTTTGCCTCACATGTTGTATTTTGTGTCTACAGTGACCGTGTTGGAGTGTTCTGTGGCTCAGCCAATGTGTAAAGGGAAGAAAGCCAACTCGTATGATCATGTTTCATCGCAGACCAAAGTCGGTGACAAAGTGACTCCTTCAAACGACGAAAGCAGTGGAGCAGTTGCCTTGGACTCTTCAGGCAGTAAAACGTCGGCCGCTTCAACCACAATCGCCATGTCATTTGTGCTCTCAGTGATGGTGGTTACGGCCTCCTTTATCATGTAAACTCTACTAGTAGTACATCGTAGAGCTTGACCGACTAAATGTCGGTCAAACTGAATGATTTTCAATAAAAAGAGACTCGCCGAGTCAGTTCCTGAAGGTTTCAATACAAAAATACTCGATCGCATGAAGACGGTTGAAGAACTTCCTAGTAGCGTTCGTTTCCCTCTTGGCAGTTGTAGTAGTTTATACGTGTAAACCAGGAGCTGCTACATGAGATGAGGTCATATTTCGAGTGATTAGCACCTCAAAGGGCAACGGCCAAACATGTACAGAATCGCAGAACGTTACGTGGGAGGATGCAGCAGTGAGTTCACCAAGAGCCAATGAATCTATCCGTCCATTCCAACTTTTGCTGCTACCTTAACATCACACAGCGATTTACTCAACTCGATGACTTTCAGCCTCCGTATCCGCAGTCTTTGTGCTGCTGCAGTACTGTGCACTTCCATCATTGGATCGTGTCTCGTATCATCTGTTGATGCGTGGCTCCCACATGTCATCCCCAAAGGCAATTGATGCGTGGCTCCCACATATCATCCCCAAAGGCAACAAGTTCTTCGACTCTAAAACGGGACTCGAGTTCCGTATGAAAGGAATTGCCTACTACCCAAGACCCAACAGTGGTGAGTTGGCTGACGTCGGTAACTACGATTGGGCTGCTGATGAGCACGAAAACGTGTGGAAACCGCATCTCGAGGTAATGAAGGATCTGGGTGTGAATACAATTCGACTGTACTCGGTGGACCCAAGTGTTTCGCACGACAAGTTCATGTGTGCGTGCAATGAAGCGGGTATTTACGTGCTTGTTGGCGTGACTGCCCCGTAAGTAGTTTTTTACTATTGATTTTTCTGCTATTGATCTCTAACAATAATTGTAGCTGTGAAAACTGCTCCATTCAGGATCTAATGCCACCAAGTTGCTACCCGGAGGAATTGTTCACTCGAGGCCAAATGGTTTACAACGCTTTTGCTGTGTACGACAACACTCTTGGCTTTAGTGTGGGCAATGAGAACAACTTGATGGTGATGAACGGCGCTGATGGAACAGCGACCGCTCCCTGTGTCAAAGCGTTCTTGCGAGATATGAGGGGTTATGCTGCCAGTTGTTCGGGTGCAGTGCGCCAAGTTCCACTTGGCTTGGATATTGCCGATATTCCTCCTCGCTGGCAGTGGATTGCGTACTACGATTGCGCTGTAAACGATGATGAGAACACTCGCGCTGAATGGTACACATCTTCTCTAAACTGAACCAAGGTTTGACCATTAATCACTAACTAGATTCGTTTTCTGTGACTGTAGGATGGGATTCAATCCGTACGTTGAGTGCGATCCAACAGGCCACAAGAAATACTCGCAGTCTACTGGTCTACAGACGCTGATGGCTGAGTATCATGATGTGGGTTACGCTCGCCCGTTAATGTTTGGCGAGTTCGGCTGTAATAAGGGGAAACACACTTTAGATGGATACGAGAACCAGCGTACATTCTACGATGTAAGTAACTCGGACTTTCCTTATCTACGGGTGATAGGAAGTTGACAAACTACTTACGTACAGGCCAAATGGATGAATGAGGAGAAGGACATGACTGACGAAATTGTTGGTGGTAACGTGTTCGAGTTTACTACGGAGATTGCCAATCTAGTCGACAAGACAGGTGAGTGCAGACAAAAAGCTCTTTTCTTTCCATTTCAATACTAACCAGAATGTGTTGTTGTTATTTACTTTCAGCCTTTACTGAGTCTGCTGACGCTGGGAAATACGGGATTGGCTACTTTCAGCCGGACGACTGCGACCACGATACAACTCCATGCATATTCACGCCATACCCGGAGTATGAGTACTTGAAAGAGGCTTACACCACCACAGCCAACTCAACTGTGACAATCAACAGCTACTCTTCGGATCGTGATGACATCTTAGAATGCCCTGACACCATTTCGATTGAGCTACCGCCTATGCCAAACGGTACGTTACCAGTGTTCGTCTACAAGTTGAAGTTGCCTTGACTGACCACCGTTCTGCCTGTTTAGTGACCATCTTGGAATGCACCGCCTTGCAGCCTGTGTGCAGTGGTTCCAGTGCCAATTCGTACGAACACACAGACTCGAGTACGCCCATGGGGGAGAAGCGGACGCCTTCTAATGGCGCAAGCAACGCACTGGCCTCCTCAGGCAACGGCGTTGCCAAAGTAAGCTCTGCAGCTTCCAAGTCGACCATTTCAGTCCTATTTTCACTTGCAGCGATGTCAGTTGCCGCGATACTCAGTCTTTAGACGTCAACTTACTTGCACAGCACGTACCACACTTTTTTTTTAACTTGAACGTACAAAGTCTTTTGGCAATCTTTCCATTCCTTACAAGGCCGTGTTCAAATTCTGATCTATCACCCAGCACGCGCTCCGCTTTGCGCGGGATTCGGCTACACAGTGTTCCTATCAGTGTAGAACGTTTTGGTCCAAAAGCTGTATGGTGTGAACCTTTTGTCGAGTTGCCAGAGTTAAAAAGCCGGAATAAAACGGCTTTGGAGACGGTTTGGGTATCGAACGCATTTTTCTCAACGTTTGAACCCTCTCAAAAGCAATACATTACGATCCATTTAGTTGCTCTCTACCGGTACTAAAAGCGAATACCGGTAATACCTGTATAAATTCTCTGAAATTTAACATTCATGGGATTTTGACACTTCGCTTTCACAAGAAAAAATGGGATTTTCAAGAGAACGGTGGGTTTTTCAGGTTAAGTACTGTAGATTTATGGAGTCACAAACATTACTGTACCCACGTCTACCCACGTGATAATATATTATACACGGTATTGCATAGGTACCTGAACTATGGATATTACTGTGATGATTTTTAATTAAAGATTAATGAGGCCTTCTATTTGGCCTCTTATTTAAGAGCATAATGGCCTTAAATAAGGTAACAGCTCACCGACTGCATTAAAATAATTTTCGAGCCTTCGGCCAAATTAGAGAAAGTAGACCACAAAAGTTTTGTACTTCAAGTATAGAGTTTTTTCCGGTATAGCAAGCTGATCACGCGAAGGTTTTGTGAAAAAAATTACCTATGCTCAAGGAATCGTAATATATACAATGTACTTATTACGATTCCTTGAGCATACCGGTAGGTAAATTTTTTTTCATATATACATTGTATATATTACGATTCCTTGAGCATGGTAAATGTGTAAAACGGAGCGGAATTCTCGCTGTGGAAACTTTATTCTGTTTACAAAGATCGACATCAATGGCAGCAGGAGCCGCCAAGTACGAAGATGATAACGATTTAATGCAGAGCTCACCCAGAGCGCTTCCCGGCGTAAAACTTGGTGGACATCCCCAAAAGGGTCAAGGTCTGAGTCGTTAGCGCTTTGAACCTTGTCTTGTTCTTCTCAGGTATGTCTGAGCTGCGTCGCAAAATCAAAATTAAACCGGTTCTACCCTAAATGACTCAAATCTTCGTCAGCGTCGTGCAATTATAATGCTCCACCCTTTGCTTACCCTCGTCCTGGTACACCAAAAGCTTGTAGATCGTATCCGCATTTTTTTTGCCGAAATGAGGCGGAAATCGGTCTTGCGCAGCACCGTAACGATGCAGCAGCTTAGTGGCTAGACACGCGTACCTCAGGCAAATTTATATAGTGGACATGCGCTTATAAAGTGTTATCTCGATTGGTGGATATAAATAGACCTAATAAGGTGTAGCCATAATCCACAAGCACGGTACTCTGCGTCCGCTCACTTGGGCGCCATCATTTGCGCGCGCTTCCTCCACGTCCCCTTTGTCCGCCAGACAGAAGGCAGTTGACCATCACTCTGCCATTCATGGCGAGCCGCTCGCCGTCCCGCAGCCGTAGTCGGAGTCCGCCCGCCACCACGAGCTTCGATCAGTTGCAGGCGCTGCGTCACGTGGAACTCATCGAACGCAACGAGTATCCACTACGGCATTTGGCGCAGGAAAAAGTACGACGCCGCGCACGCCGAGACGAAGACGAGGAAGACGAAGGTGCGCTCTGTTTCTGCTCGTTCCCAGACTTAGTGGAGCGTGACGCAGCCGAGGAGAAGAACGAAGACGTAAGACGATGCGACGACGTTTCTTGCCTTAACTTTGCCACGTACGTCGAGTGCTCGCCTTCGTGTCCTGCGGGTCATTTCTGCCGTAATCAGCGACTGCAACATCCCGATAGATACCCGCAGCTAGAGCCGTTTAAAACGGACTTTAAAGGCTACGGGGTACGCACACGACAACATATCTCCCTACTAAGTATCGTGGGCGAGTACGTCGGCGAGATTATCGACCAGAAGGAGCTCGCACCAGCTAGAGCCGTTTAAAACGGACTTTAAAGGCTACGGGGTACGCACACGACAACATATCTCCCCTCTAAGTATCGTGGGCGAGTACGTCGGCGAGATTATCGACCAGAAGGAGCTCGCAAGGCGACTCAAGAGCGTCCCGAGACATGAACTTAATTTCTACTATTTGTTGCTAGCTCCTGGGGTTTATATCGACGCACGCAGTAAAGGCAGCTTCACGCGGTTTGTAAACCACAGCTGTGAACCGAATTGCAAGACAGAGAAGTGGACAGTGCAAGGCGAGACACGCATTGCAGTCATTGCACTACGAGATATTGAGGTGGGCGAAGAGTTGACGTTTGATTATCAGTGGAAAGCGTTAGGCTCGAGGCAAATCACGTGCCATTGCGGAGCCTCAAGCTGTAAAGGTGTAATTGGTGCGGCGAACGATAAATTACAGAATGCGGAGGCTCAAGCAGGATACTTTCGGGATCCTGAGAAAAAGGTGTAATTGGTGCGGCGAACGATAAATTACAGAATGCGGAGGCTCAAGCAGGATACTTTCGAGACCCTGAGAAGGAGGAGACGGGGAAGGCGCTGGTGGGACGTCGTGTGCGCGTCTTCCTCTCGCCGGACGAGAAAGCAGAGTACGACGTGCAGCTGATTAAGGCGTACGATGAAGAGAACGATCGGTATGAAGTGGAGGATTTGTTGGAGCCTGGAGGCTACGAGACGGATGAAAATGACACAGAAGAGGAGCAAGAGGTAGGAGAAAAGCAATACGTGCAATTAAAAGAGAACGGATGGCAAATGTACTGTCCTCCAGGAGAAAAAGAGATGGAGGCGGTGTTCGCCATCCCAAAGAAGCGCATTTTGCCAAGTTCTTCTGGATTTTCAAGTGCGGCAGGAAGCAGAGAACCATCGCCGAAGCCTGTTGGAGAAATGGCGTCTTTGTCGCCTGTTGGCGTCCCGTCAGCTGCTGCTGTGGTACAAAACGTGTCAAATAAACTGGAGAGCAACTTCAGCACTGCGAAGCGGAATCAACTCGGAGAACTGCTTGACGGTGATGGTCAAGTTGTATCTACAAAGTTATTGGTCAAATTCTTGCCAAAGGAGTACACTGCCCTCAACTTACGCAGCTTATTCTTGAGTCGAAAACATCCAAACGCGCTAGTTGATGTGGATGTATTTCACTTTTTCGATGGTACGGGCTGGGCACTTGTGGAATTGGAAAACACCGAGCTGGCGTCCTCATTCCGTCGTACCTTGGATCGACGCAACTTGCTAGACAAGGTATTGCGTGTGTATCAAGCAGGTCATCAAGAGCTAGAGAAATTTCGTCACCAGAAAGGCAAGGTGCAGATGCTACGTCAACAGGGAATGACGGACAAGAGCAATACGTCGCCGTCGGAAGAGAAGGAGAACATTGAGGTGGTGAAAAGGAAAGACTGTTATTGTTTCGGGCGGAAGCTTAATTGGCTGGTTACGGAAGAGGAACTAAACAAATTATCGGTTCAGCAAGTCCTCTCGCCGTCTTTAGAAGAGACTTTACGGCTAAAGTACGTGAAGGGTATTTTTCACATCGCAAAGGGACTGGGTCTGGACCGAGGAGATGCCACCAGTGCCATTATCGCGCTAAACAGGTTCTTCACGTTCCACGCAATGCCCATGGAAGTCGATATCTACGCAGCGACGATGTTGCACTTGTTCTTGAAAGCCCACGCTCGAAAATTACCGTGGACTGCCTTTGTAAAGGAAGTGTATAAGGCCAAGCACGGTGCAGCTGCTGCTGAGCGCCTTACAGCCGCCTCCCCTCAACTTGGAGTTCTCAAACGTCATTTGGTTAAAGCAGAAGGTGAGCTGCTGGAAGGGCTCCATTATGATATAACAGGTGAAGACCCGTACGCGTTGCTGGATCTCCTTACAACTCGGAAAAGCACAAAGAAGCTGGTAGGATTATCTCAAAGCCCATTTCTCTCTTCCCAGCCTCCACCAGAGGTCCAGAAGGAGGCAAAACATTTGGTATCAGAAGCTCTTCCATTACCCATTTGGACGCGCACTCCTGTGGAATGTGTCATGCTGAGTGTGGTTTACGTGAGTGCTGCTGTGATTGAGGCACTGAGTCCTTGCAGAACGTCGCCCGTCGTCAAAATCCCGGACTTTTTACCCAAACTGGACTTGCAATCGAATGCAAGTGAGGCGCGGATGCTGCTGGAGTGCTCTTTATCTATCTGTACGCAGTTAAAAGACCGATGGATACGCTTAGAAAAGCAATCAAAAGCAGTACAACAGCAGAAACAGAAGCAACCGAAAGATTTGGGCGAAAGCGGATTTGACATGGAAGAGTTTGCTGTTTCTCGCGACAAGAAGGAAGTGGATATTTCTCAAAGAATAGCTTTACTGCTGAAGCTCTGGATTAATTTGCCTCCTATATCGAGTGTAAGCACAGCTCCGTCAGTATTGGGGTCTTCTTCGTTAGGAACGTCAGCGCTAGGCGCATCGTCTCTGAGTAATGACCGAGCTTTCATCACCTTCAAGGCACTGGGAGCATCGGTGCCCGTACCCAGTTCATCTTCTAGCCAGAATAATGAAAACGAGGGCATCATTTCCGCATCTTCAATCTTCCCCAAGAAAACTACAGCTGGTGCCATCGATATAAATGCTAGTGATATTCGCTTGCATACAGACGAGATTATCAAGGTCGAGTCTATTCGAAAACGAGCGTTCTTGGGAGTGATTTCAAACGAAGTGAGTCTCGATGTGGCAGGGCAGGCGGTGTATCTGCAATCGTGGCCTTACCTTGAACAAGAGGTGTTTTTCACCGAGGAAAGAGGAATTAGTGAGGCTTGTTTACGGGAACTCTCTGCAGCGACTACTCTATCGTCGCTGCTGCCTGATCGCTTCATGAAGTTACGTGGAATCATTTTCCCTGCAGACAAAAAGGATCGACAGGCAAATGAGTCGGGAAATAAATCGCCTTCGAACGCTGATGAGCTAGACTTGATTGCTGCAACTATTGACGATGATGGGAACCCTCTACCTGAAGGAATGGACCGACTGACCCGACAGAAGCACTACTTGGCGTTTGAACAACCACTGCACATGTTTTCTGGTATTTCTGAAGCTCATGTATCGCTTACACCGGAGTTGCGCAAGAAGTCCATCTTTGATATGCTGCAGAGTCTTTCTGCCGTCCATGATCAAGGCTACGTGCATCGGTTTGTTGCCCCCTCACACCTGTTAATCTTCAAGAACGGCGTGAAGCTTGGTGGCTTTCATGCCATGCGCAAAATCGCCAACATTAAGCCGAAAGATGGAGAAGGGTCTTCTGTTGCTGCTTACGAAATGAGCGAGAACGAGCGGAAAGAACACTGCTACGGTGCGTGGTTGTACGTGACTGCGCCTGAGATACTGCTGGGTGAGACCAAGTACACGTGGCGTGCAGATGTGTGGTCGGCTGGCAGTGTAGCGCTTGCGATTCTCCTGGAGAAGGTGCCATTCCTTCAAGGACAGGACCTGAAAGTTCAGCTGGATTTGATTTATCGGCTCAGTGGTACGCCAGGTTCGTCATGGGAAGGTGCTCACAAGCTTCCTCTGTATAGCGCTTTCCGACCAAAGCACGAGTACAAGATGCGTCTCCGGAAAACATTGCTGGAGCAACGCTCGAAATTCCCTGACTTCCCTGAAGATGCCGTCGAGATGCTCGAGGCAATGCTTCAATTAGACCCTGGAAGACGCAGCACGCTGAAAAAGCTCCTGGAGATGCGTTACTTCGACAGCGTCCGTAGCAGTGACAAGGTGTTCGACTTCAGTAGTCTCCCGTCCACGTTCCCAGTTCAAAAGAAGAAACTTGTCCAGCACTTGCTCAAATCGAAAGCTAAGAAGCAGCGAAGTAGCCGATCGTCCCACCACTCTTCGCACAGACATAGCAGTGAGCATCATCGTCACAAGCGACCAACAACCTCAAGTCGTCAAGGGTCATCTTCTGGGGGAGACAAAAGTAGTCACAGCCGTCACGATCGGCACAAATCTCGAAGTGACAAACGGAAATCGAGGTCACTATCGACATCACGACGAGAGGTCAAACTTGCTGATACTGCGAGCGCGATGGAAGACGTCGAGATGCAAGACGCCAGTGAGTACGTTCCGCTACCGGCAAGTTTTACAGCTTCAGCTGAATCTTCTTCGCGTTTGAGACTTGGCGGTAACGACGGTTTGCCCCCACGTGAAAAGCGCGCGAAGCTCGACTGGGGTATGGGACTGAATTCAGCCTCTTAATTGTGCAACCATTAGAGCACGTTAGAATTCCGATAGTAAGCTGGATCTAAACGTCATAGACCACAGATCAACTGCAGTATCGAGTGTCACGTGCAAAAGGGATCAATAGACTCTATTTGAAAGCAGGTTACCTGGAAGTCGACAGCCAAACGCAGCTTAAGCAAATAAATTGCCAAAACCCGTATCGAGGCACTTTTCGTACGAGTCGCGGCGTTGAAGCTTCTCCTGCCCCTTTCGATGGCGGCGATACCAACTCGTTTCTATAGCGTAAATCACCTTCTTTACCTCAGGACCGGCACTTGGATCTTCTGCTTCTTTCAGACGCAGAGCAAGTTCGTCCACAATTCTCACCATCTCATCTTGAGACTTGGCAGCCGCGAGAGCATCGCGTAGGTCCGAGTGTACACGCAAGTCTTGAAACAGGAGCTTGAACAGGTGTGCACGGACGATTTTGTCGCTTGCCGGTGGATATAGCGTGGCACAGTCCAAATATTGTCTAGCAAGCGCCATAAATGACGTGTCCACACCAGGTTTGTTGTTGGTCTCTGCAAACAGCGCCGGATTCTCCAGCAGCCCTTCGGAACTCATGACACCATCGCAGCCAGTCGCCTTTAGACAACGAGCAATATCCTCATGAATCTCTAGTCCTCCATTCGCAATCACTGGGATGGTCAACCGTTCTTTAATGCGTCGGATAATATCCCAGTCCACCTCACGCACCGCCGTCTTGTTCATCTCTTTAGTTCGTCCATGTACCGTCAGCAGATCGCAGCCAGCTTCCTGCAGCATGTCGACGAATTCCAGCGTCTCGTTCTCATCCGGAAACACTCGAATCTTGACCGTCACAGGAATGTTAAGTTCTGCACTGAGTGTCTCTACAATAGCCTTGACCGTGTCCTTGTCGTGCATTAGGAAGGAGCCATAGTGACCTTTGCGGGCAATACCCTGCGGACAGCCCAGATTCAGGTCCACGGCGTCGCAATGACCTTCCACCATCTTGGCCGCTGCCAACACCGTCTTAGGGTCGTTGCCGCAGAACTGGTAGCATAAAACATATATACAAACGGTCAATTATCAGAAGAAGATAAAGACATCCACAAGAACTTGTCAAGAGACCTGTACGACGAGTGGTCGGTCTTGAATATGGCGTTCGAACATCTTCTCACGATACTCGGCACTCTCAGCGAACAGGCGACTGTGTAACATTGGCGTGTAGCACAATTCTGCTCCTAGTTTGCGGCACAGCATGCGGAAGGCCAGCTCGGACTGGTCCACCTACAGGAACGACAGGGCCAATTCGATAGCGTCACGCAATGACTTGCTTCGTTCCGACACGAAGAAAGAAGATTTATATACTCACCATGGGCGCCATGATGCGTTGCGGCGAGCCGATGGCGCGGAAGAAGTCGTAGCCGCGAAGCTTCCCCATGTTTTGGTCAAGTGCTTCCGCCATTAAACAATGGGTAGAGTGGTGCACACCGTTCTCGAAACTGACTTGGTAATTGTAGGGGAGACCTGCAATTGCGGTTTCAAATACAAACAGCAAGTCAACTAATTATGTACACATTATGTGTAGATGATGTGGCCCACAATGGCTCACTCCGCAAGCCACTCTGCATCAACAACAAAAAGGAGGCAACGTCCTGGAGTGCGCACTCTCGTGACCTTCACTCCGCATTCCGCATGGGCGACACGGCGTTGTGGGAGAGCGAGCTGCTGCGTGCGCGTCAGTGGCTCCAGGCCGAGCGCCTGGATCGCATGGTACTGTGCTCTTGGCTTGGCTGGGGATTGTCTAATGGCAGCAACTAACGGCTTTTTCCTATTTGTCTTGTCTATGTAAATTTTGATTGCCATGCAGCATGGGAGCGAGCAGATCTTCACGCGTGTGAATGCACACTTGGCGTACATAGATCATAAGCACTCGCTGCAGAGTGAGACGGTGGTCAGCGACGACGAGGACGATTTGGCGTTGGATTTTCTGGGAGACGTGGATGCGTCGGATATGAATGCGTTGCTGCAGGCGGAAGCGGCCAAAGCTGCGGCTGCTGCGCCGTCTGTGGAGAATGGGCCGCTTTTGGTTAGCCATATGCCGAGTGCTGGGGAGCTATTGCAGCCATTGAAGATGCCCACGCACTTGGCGTCACCCAAGTTGAAGTCTACAAATAAACCGGTGGCTACATCTCAATTGGATTCAAAGAGAGCTACAACGACGATGGCGAGTGCGACGCTGGGAACCGATGCGGCTGTACAGGAGTTGATGCAGGATTTGCACCTGGATGTGACGCGGCATCCGGAGACTGAAGAAGTGAAGACGGAGGAGAGCACGCCGCCACATTTACAGATGAAATTTGGAGATGCCAAGGCGAAAACTAGTGGAGTTTCGACTGGACAAGGTGGAGCTGGCAAAGAAAAGCAAGTCAAACACATTTATGAAATCTCGTCGAAGAGTCAGCAGAATTCGCACAAGAAGGTGGTGGTGCCGGTTACGATCACATCAGCGGAGGAAGCAGGCGCAGAAATGAGTGGATGGGTGTCAGGTTGCCGTGATCCAGAGGTGATTCGGCGCAAGGAAAAGTTGGCGACCCGAAAACGGAAGCATCCCCATCGATTCGGTGTGAGTTCGGAGGAGGAGCAACTGCAGGTGTTGCACTCGGTGAAACAGATCATTGACGACAGCAATAGCGACAGCGAAAGCCAAGACGATTTAAGCAGTGACTATTCACCAGCAGAAGAAGAAGAGATCCCAGAACCAGACGAACCCGAGGTGGTAGATCTTCTCAGTGATGATTATTTGGACAGTGATGATGAAACCCGACCCGTAAAACGGAAAAGGAAGCGACTGCGACGGGCTGATACTGCGCCAGCGAAGCCACGGTCGCGCAAACCATCCAAAACACGGAAACTGGACAATGAAAAACCTTTCACCACCGAGTCTGACACGAAGCGAGATGCGCGGCCTTCAGTCAATTCTTCAGAACGAAATGCAAAAAAAGCTGCGATCCATCTTCTATCTAGTGAAGATGAAATGGGGGATAGTGACAAGGCCAGCATTCTTAAACCAGTTCAGCGTGCAGCCCAGAGCAAGGTTTCGAATAACGTTCAGTCGTCACAAATTCAAGAAAGCGGTCCTGCTGAAGTGAACACGGCTATAAAACGTAGCGTCAGCGCCGAAATCGAAGCTACAGTTGCGACTAAGCCAATCTCCAGCCACAGCGTTGCTTATGAACAAGTGCGACAGAAGGAGAAACCTGAGAACCTGACACACGTGCTGGATACAATCGAGCAACCAATTGATGATGTCGCCGACGACGCTGACTTATCTGACACTGGAACGGTTGATTTCGAGGGAGAGGACTTGTCACTAGAAAATGATGAATACGCCCACAATGAAGAGGCTAATCTGACGAGTGAGGCTCCAGATAGTGGCGCTAGCGTGGATAAAGAAGTGAATCCGGGTAGTAAACCCGAGGAATTAGAAAGTATTACTCGCGCCACCGTTGAGGTACAGAAAAGTGATAAAGAAGACGAAGATGTATCGGAGGCTGAAACAGAAATACTGGAGGACGATGAACCGGACACAGATGACCTAGGACCTGACTATAGTGACGACAACGACCCCGATGATGTGTCTGCGGGTGACAAGAATAATAATGTAAGTGGCTCGCCCGGTACTGCAGATGATAAGAAAGACGTCGCAGCTGACAAGAAGGATCCCGCGTCAAGTACAACTACAACTGGTGGGCATGCTGCGAGTAAAGAGTCACCCAACGACAAAGGAGAGAACAGTGCGGCAAATTCGTCGACAGCCGGAGTGCATCAATTCTTTGATTTTGCACCTCTCAAATTGAAGCCCAATGTTAAGTCCACAACAACGACTGCTCCCAAACCGTTGCCGGTGCACAACTACGCTGAAACCCACGTGAGGAACGGGAAAACAAGTACTAGTACAAGTAAAGTCCCAGCGGAGCTCAAGAAGGTTTCTGCAGCGTTGCCATCTAAGCCATCCGCTGGATCCAACGGACTTCGTCCAAGCAAGAAGCCCATTGCAACGACAACTACTCGTAAGGGTAAGTATCTGCACACGAGGCGAAGTACTAAACTGCTCGATGATACCTTGAAAGTCACGGAACAACCGAAAAGTCGATATACAATGGTACCAACCCGAAAACCCAAAAACGCGGCTGAAGAGGAGGATGAACTTGACGATATGCCATTGCTGACGCTGGCTAAAAGGAACAAAGAGTCCGGTGGTACGAGCAAGGCCAAGTATCTTTCGTACGCCGGAGCGAAGAAAACAGAGGATGTTCCTACGAACGCCGCTGTGACGCATCGTATTGTTCCTAAGTCCCGTTACGGAGGCGCTGGGATTAACTTGAGAACTCCGGCACAACCAGACCCTCCTGCTACGTCAAATGGTCAACATTCTCAAGTGAATGATAAACCTGCCTCTCGAGGTGGATTCAGGCAAGAGCCTCAAATAAGTATTTATGATGCGCTGCACGTGGAAGGACAAGAGAGTGCTAACGATATTCGCGACGGGGCCGGCTACAAGCGTCCAAGTCGATTTAAGAAGATGCAGGAGGAAGCAGCACGAAATGGCACTCCAATTGTTAGAAGCCGGCTGCAAGATACTGATTGGGACAAAGTTCCAATTCCAAAGAAGAAAAAGCAAGCACCTCACGTTGAAAAACCTGCTCGGAACCTACCGTCAAAGGTTTCAAGCGTAAACAATTATAAGCCCAGAAATGCTATGGAAAATACTCAAAAGAAGCGCCGCAACAAAAACGTCGGATCGTCCAATAAGAATTCTGGTCCTAGTTATTATGGCCCTAAAGCCTCACAATCGGGCGAGAATAAGTATGACTCGCCATCGCGTAGACGTCGTGGCCGGGAGAATAACCACTCTAATCGCGATGATGAGCGCAGAAGGAAGAGATCTTTATCACCACTGCCTCGAGAGCGCGACCGGTACGAAAGAGATGGGAAACTCCGTGATGATCGCCGGCGTAGGGGTTCGTCCCGATCCCGGTCTAGGTCTCGATCTTTGAGCCCCCGAGGTCGGGATTATGGCAGCAGCCGAAATCGCCGCCACTCTCGGTCAAATTCTAGATCTAGAGAAAAGTCAAGTGTGGATTATGGCAGCAGCCGAAATCGCCGCCACTCTCGGTCAAATTCTAGATCCAGAGAAAAGTCAAGTGAGCGTGATCATCGCCGTATGGAGCGATCTCCTTCAAATGGCCGTGATCGAGACACTAACGCTAGTCGTAACCCACCGTCGACAACAAGCCGTGAATCAAGCAGCCAGAAGGATGGAAGCTTGAAAAATGATTTGCCAGAGCTGGGTGAAATTAACCAGAACGGTCGAGTTGTCAATGTTGACAGTTCTCCCAAGAAGCAGAACATCTCTCATTATCCAGAAACACCACCTTCACCTGGTGCGTTGGCCACGTTTGAGGACGATGGTGTGTTCATCTCAGATTCAGACGACGATGAGAACGCGTTCAAGGAGGTCGAAGATATCCGCTTTGATTTGGAGAGCGTGGCGATAGATGAAACACTGATGCTGAAGCGGGTGTATGTGACTGGTGTGAATCCTACGGTGTGTGCTGAGCAAATTGAAGAGGATTTCGCGCGCTTTGGTGTTGCGGTGAGTGCGCGTCAGCATAATTTATCTCTATGGAACGTGGCTAAAGTTTCGGCGCAAGCTAATGACCTTTCTTATGTTCGTGGCTGCTTTTTTTAAATCAAGGTTGATCGAGATACCGGTTATCCAGCTATCGACATTTTTCCGTGTCAGCGCAGCCATCTTGGGCGTGGTGACGCATGCGTGACGTTTGTCACCGAAGCAAGTGCCCTAGAAGCGGTAGAAGAACTCAACTGTAAGTGGGTCATGTTTCTGTTTGGGTGACTTCCAGCCGGGGTATTAATCGTTTGGTCTTGTGTCACTACATGTATTTGTCCTGTTTCAGCAAAAAACGTCAAGAACTCGATGATTCGCGTACGTCAGATGGATGTCCACACTCAGCGCATCCTTACAGTACAGTTTCAAAAGATACGAGATACGTGGAGGTGCACCGACCGGCAGTGCCGCGCCGATGTGAGCGTGTGGAACGCCAAGTGTGATAAGTGTGGTCGAAAGCGTGTGTATGCGCCGAGCAATATTGAAATTGGAGTGGAGTCGTGGCTGTGCTCGCTGTGAGTACTCGTCGCATCGTTGTACTTACATGGCTTGTGGTTGTCAACTAACTGCCATTTATTCTGTTGCCATGCGCAGTTGTTTCACAGCAAACGATTCACTCGCTACGAATTGCCACGGCTGCAAGGAGTCGTTGCCTGAAGTGGAGCGATCGGCGTTCTACTCATCCTGATTTGCTTTTGCTTACTGCAGGCAACGACAAGGAGCTGAGGCGAAAAAAAAACAGTCAGAGGAGACCGAGGATAGTTCGATGTGTTTTGTTGAGTGTGCTTGTGTGTGGGTGAGCTTAGTGCGCTTTTGACGTGAGAGCGGTCTTAGAACTGACAAAAGACACATGACGATATGGAGGAAAATTGCGGATGAAAGGCGAGGAGCTGCAGGAGAAGTATAATGCAGATGCCGGAGACCGCCATGTAGCCTTCTTCCATCCAGCCAACCACCAGTTTTGAATGACAACGACAAACGTCTCCACACATGTTCTCAGCCTAAAATCGAGTGCGGCAACACCGTGTGCAATATCTACTTCGAGACCAGACCCTTGCAGCGCCTTACACCCACAAGTTTACTACTAAGTATGACTGTTATCACAGCGGTCGTCATGTCCGTATGGGCTAAAAGTTTCTTGTAGGTTTAGTTGCATCTCTTCGAGGCTGGGTGATTATGGATTAGTACTTAGCCGAGTTTGCTGTTGAAGTAAACCTCCATCCATACAAACATCAAGTGAAGCTTATTTATGGCAAAAAGGGGGCAGGTATATCTTCAGTAGCAAAAGCACAACACCAAGCCAAGCGGAGGAAGGACACTTGGAAGCAGAGCTCTCTCCGTCTCCCTTCCCTCCGTCTCCTCTCTCCATCCCTCTTGTACTTCCATCGCCATGTCCGCTATCGAAGGTACACGCCATATCCTCGAACCCCATTTTCCAGCAGATTTATTTAGTAATTCTAATAAAATATTGTTTTTCGCTTACAGAACCCGTGACCACTATGGAGGAAGCTCTGGTGCAACCGACCACCACGTCCACGGCCTCAACTGGCGGTTCAAGTGGCTCCGGAGGTGGTGAGAAATCCCTGGCGACCCGCAAAGAGCGCAGCAAGTCGCGCGACGCCGGCAAACGCATGGGCGGCGGCCAGAAGGCGTCCTGGCAAGTGACGGAAATCCCGCGAGCCGTCCCGACCGACGCGCATGACCCGAACTTCGACAGCGAGGGTGAAGAGAATGTGGTACTTGTGTCCACGGGTGCGGCCACTTCCACCACGAAGACGACGCTAACGCTCGAGCCGGACGAGCTGGCGGCCAAGGAGCTGGCGCTTAACCCGCCGCCCGAGATCAAGAAACGCATCATCGAGATCCTGGACGAGTATTTCATTAGTGGAGACGCCGATGAGGTGCTGAGCTCACTTAACGAGCTGGACGAACCCGAGTTTAACTACGAAGTAGTCAAGCGTGCCATCACCATGGCCATGGACAAGAACGACAAGGAGCGCGAGCTGGCCTCGCGACTGCTCTCAGCACTGTATCTGGACGGACTTACGGCTGGCCAAGTGCTCATGGGTTTCCGTCGCGTGTTGCTGCTGGCGGGCGACCTGCAGATCGATATCCCTACGGCCCAGAACATGCTGGCCATCTTCTGCGCGCGTGCCGTGGTGGATGAGATCCTGCCGCCTAGTTTCCTGGAAGACCCGTTCACGACGCGGTACGCATCGGAGATCGCTGCTGAAGCCATTAAGAAGCTAAGCATTAACCATGCGACGGCACGGATGGAGAAGGCTTGGGGACCTGGTGACGGACGCCCTGTCGAGGAGCTCAAGGTGGCCATTGACCAGCTTACCAAGGAGTACTTGCTGTCGCGCGACCTTGAGGAGGCTGCGCGATGTGTTCGCGAGCTAAACGTGCCGCATTTCCACCACGAGGTGGTTAAGCGAGGTATCACCAACTCGCTCGAAGAGGGTGGAGAGGCCAACAGTGCGGCCATGGCGTCGCTGCTGGCCTATCTGGTTTCGCACGAGGTGGTGTCCACGGGGCAACTGATTAAGGGGTTTGAGCGCTTCAAATTCGTTCTGCACGATGTCGCTCTGGATATCCCGAACGCGGCCGATTTGTTCCAGGATATCGTGGCGCGTGGCATCAGCGATGGCATCCTCCCTAAGGACTTCGACGCCAGCGCGGTCAAGAAGCCGTAAGTAAGTGGAGATGAGCGCAGATGTGGCCATGAAGCCACACATGATGCAGCTGGTAACAACGTGTTGGAAGAGCTCGACTGATGTCAGCACAATAATCTTCACACGCATAATACACGACTCTTGTTTCCTATGTATAGTTTTTTAAGACGACTGAAAAAGATGGCAAACAAATAACGTAAATTTAAGCTGGAAAATGACTAACCAAACCGATCAACCAGATTCTCCAGGTAGGATCCGAAGTCATAGACTTTACGAACAGCATGGGTCGGCCGACACCGGCACTTTGGCCGTGTCCTTGGCGAACATGAAGAAGCCAGCCATGAAACCCAGCACGATACTAGTGATAAGCGTCAAGTCGTACGTCATAACCACGAGCATGAGGAGGTAGGCAAGCAGGATCCGTACGCCACGCAGCAGCGCGTCCTTTAGGTGTGTCCAGTTGCCGACTTTGACGGATAAGTCTAGCGTCGGTCCCACAGCAAGCGATGCTGACGTCGGGTGCACATGCTCCGCCATCGAGAGCGTCGCGTCCTTGTCGTCCACTGTCTGCAGCAGCTCAAGCCGCTCAGGATGCACTTCCGCTGGCGAGTGTGTGCAGGTCTTGTGGCATGGGGAGCCCAACTCCGGATCGTAGTAGGTTGATCTACTGATGTTACTGGACTGAGTCAATGCCATAACCATTCGGCACCTGGCAAAAGCTTTGGAGCGCTGTAGTTGGCAGCCGTTGGCAGTTGTCAAGTATTGGGAGAGTCCGGCCAGCAAAAAGACCAACAAACACGCTAATACCGCGCGGGAGACGCTCGTGAGCCCCCACCACTCGAACCACAACATGGTACAGTCAGCCATAGGGTCCCGTCCAGCCCACTTGAATCCGTCCGTACCCATGACCGAGCCCGGACCCACGCAGAAGCCTTTGCTCATTTCCATTCTGGCGGCAGATGTGAAATGAGTGCCGATTCAATAATGACCATCTATGTTTTCAGCAGCGAATTTCTCTCCCAATACCCTGTTCAATCGAATACATTGTGGATTCAATAAACAAGCTTTTTGTACTGAGTCGTTACCTTACCTCTCATATGTTATCTGGCTCACTATACCGGATAAGAAATTGTAACTGTACGATGAACTGTTGTCACCAAACGTCAGCACAATTGAATTTGCCTTCTAACCCAAAGAGCAACGTCCAGCTATGGCCAGAAGAACGCTCGTCTCGCTACTAATCGGCTGTCTTTTCCTCCTGCAGACCAGCGCCATGGACATGCCGGTGCGTTTCGCTCTACATTGGTCTCTATACAGTCCGAATATCACTCTTTCTCTGTACAGGACGACCCCGTAAGTGGTGAGATGGTCATGAGTCAGGCCTACAACTTCGAGCTTAAGAATGGCCAGACGCTGCGCTTTGCCAGTCACGAAACACTCGACATCTTTCTCAAAGACTCAGTACGATCATCCTGCTCCTTGACGTTGGAGCTCATGTTTCTAACTGCTTTTCCAATTAGAAACGTGGTCTTAAAGGTGTCGACTCGCCTCCTGCAAGTAACGACAGTCACAAACACGACGAGAGCGTCTTGTGTCCAGTATGCGGCATGCAGGCGTCTGTCTCTGGTGGTCCTCAAGTTCTCATGCAGCACGGACAACAAGCGGTGCACACGTGCAGTATGACGCACGCGCGTGAGGTGTTCGCACAGATTTTGTCATTCCAAGCAGCAGAGTCCAAGAAAACGGAGCAAAGCTACTGCTCAGGACCTGGGACGACCATGCTCAACGGTTTCTCTCTATCTGGCAAGTCTCCGTGTATTTTGCTGTGGTTCCCTGGGTGGGTGCTGGACTCGCGTGTGCGCTACATCCTGGGCGGTCTCCTTGTGGCGCTGGTGGCCGTTTTCAACGAGTATTTGCTGCAATTGCGCCGCGTATTACGCAAAGAGAGCAGCTTCAAGCGGCTACAGAGCAGCAACGCGCCACGTTCGAGCGAAAGCGCGCAGTTGCTGCGCTCGACGGCTCAGAACATGCCGCTGGCCGATTCGTGCGCTCCCCAATGGTTCCGTACGCTTTCAGCTGAGAAGCAGCATGGTGTACACAGTTTGCTCCATGGTGTGACGCTCATCGTTGCCTACATGCTCATGCTGGTTTCAATGACGTACGACTTGACGCTACTTTTCTGGGTCGTCGGGGGGTACGTGGCTGGCCACTACGTCTTTGGAGAACGTCGAGAAGCTCCGGTTAGCACTGAGGACATGGAGACCAATTTCCCTTAGACAGCGACGTCTGTCCTGCTTTTTTTGCACTTTTAACTACTTATTTTGCGTAAAAACATGGATGACGTTGGATTAAACTTGGTTAGTGAAGTGCCAGGAATGTTCCGAGAGCTAGCACGAAAACTATGGCGGGGGAGTTGAAACTAGTTCGAAGGCTGCTGCTGTCCTTGCACTTTTAACTACTTATTTTGCGTAAAACATGGATGACGTTGATTAAATTTGGTTAGTGAAGTGCCAGGAACGTAGCGAGAGCTAGCACGAAAACTATGGCGGGGGAGTTGAAACTAGTTCGAAGGCTGCTGCTGTCCTCGTCCTTGGTTGATGGTGACGATCCACTTCGTGACGAGTTCGATGTTTTGCCGTCGTTAAGTTCCGCCAGAGTGTCCGAGTCAAAGTCATTCGACTTCTTTCCGTTGCAAACTGGTTGTGCCACCGAACACGACAGAGTTTCAACTGCAAGACACAAGCCACATTCATTGTTACTGACTGCAAGATACATGTAACGATAATGAAAGTTTACAAACCATCAGGAGTATCTGGGAGATCCATTGAGAGAGATGATGGACATTTCAGTGCAGAAGTCCTTGTAGGGGTAAACGACTCCATCTCGACAGTTGAGTTCTTGGTCGTAGTGTAAGCTGTTTTAAGGTTGTCGTACTCGGGATAAGCTGTGAACTCGCACGTTGTGTTCTCATTATCGCAATCGTCCGGCTGGAAGTAACCTACGCCGTATTTACCTTTATCGCCCTTCTTATTCAGTTCTAACCAGTAAAGTGTTTAGAATAATTACGATAATAACCAGAGCAAAAGGTATAAACTACCCAAAACGCACCTTTTGTCCCTTCGAGGTTAGCGATCTCGGTCGAGAACTCAAATACGTTGCCACCGACGATTTCGTCCGTCATTTCTTTCTCCTCATTCATCCACTTGGCCTGTATTTTTCATATAAAAATAGGTTAACAATCCATTCCATACACCAAGTAGTACATATAAATAAAAACTTACATCGTAGAATGTGCGCTGGTTTTCATAGCCATCCATCGTGTTTTCCCCCGTGTTGCAGCCGAACTCGCCAAACATGAGGGGACGAGGATACGCTGCGTCTTTGTAGTCCTTCATGAGCGTGACTAACCCCGTCGATTGGGAATAGTTTGTGTGCGACGTGGGATCACACTCAACGTACGGGTTAAACCCCATCCATTGAGCTCTCTCACTACCGTCACCACTGCTACTGGAACTACCGTTACTGGACGTACAGTCGAAGTATTCGAGCCACTGCGCTCTCGGAGGGATATCGGCCATTTCAACCCCAATAGGAACTTCTCTCAGGCTTCCAACACAACCGTCAGCGTAGTCTCGAATATCACGGATCATGGCCTTCACACAGGGCATCACAGCTTCGCCTGTGTCTCCGTCCACTGAGATGAGGTTGGGTTCGTTAGCCACACTGAAGAAGAGCGTGTTGTCGTAGACTGCAAAGGCGTTGTAAACCATTTGCATGCGAGTGAACATGTCGTCTGGATAGCATTTGGGGGCCGCGACGTCGGCCACAGAGCAGCCGATACAGGGCGCCGCCATGCCGACGGAGACGTAAATTCCGGCTTGCGAGCACGCACACATGAACTCGTCGTGGGACTTGCTCGGGTCTACAGAATAGAGTCGAATGGTGTTCACTCCCAAGTCCTTCATCACCTCCAAGTGAGGTTCCCACACGTCTTGGTGTTCATCAGCAGCCCAGTCGTAATTGGTCACGTCTGCGAACTCTCCATCGTTGGGTCTCGGGTAATAGGCCATACCTTTGATACGGAACTCTAATCCCGTCTCCGAGTCAAAGAGTTTGTTACCTTTGGCCACGATCGGAGCTACCCAGGCTGATGAGCAGGGTAGCAACGCCACAAGCGACAACAGAATGATACGCATGCTCACAAGACAGCAAAAGAAGAAATGAAATTTTTGAAGTGACAGGAAGATCGCAATGGCTACACTACAAATGGCTACAAATCAGGTTCTTGCTGATAATTTGGGTGTGTGGTCTGTATTGAGTCTGGAAGCTGTTTATACAGCATTTACATGTTGATACGAGGCGGATGATCGCAGCTCGTTGGGAAGGCACACTTGGCCATTTCTTAAGCTGCTGACGTAAGCTTCAAGAGCTGAGTCCACACGTTCAGCTTCGGCTTCCGTGACTTTCACTGTAGCGGAGACACCGTCGATCACAGCGAACTTGGACTTGTAGAGATAGTCGCTTAGGGCCATGACGAACTCGTCTGCGTCCTGGATGGCACCTGACTTGCTCGGGTGGTCCACCCACGACAGACTCGTGATGTTTCCCTTGCCTTCTTCAGTGCATGTGTAAGTGTAGTTGAAGCCCGACGGATGCACGTAGAACCCGTTCTGCTGGATGACTTTGGCGCCGCAGTTGCCACTCATCTCTTTGTTCAAATACAACTTCAAGGACGCTCCGTTCGTCTCGATGGTCATGAGTGTATTGCCAAATGGCGACCACGCCAACACATCACCCAACGACAGGTTCCCTGCCGCCACGACCTTATCTCCACGAATACCTCCGCCGTTCATGACAGCGATATCGGCCGATCCGTTGCCATAGTACTGCCGACTGGCGTCCGCGAACAAGTGACCGATCTTGCAGTCCTGAGTACGCACCACACGCTGCGTAAGGTCCAGGTCCTCACACAAACTGCCGATGATCTGCTGCTCGAGCTTATCCATCTGCGCCTGGTACGTGGCAATGATAGCGTCCAAATCCTTGTCGGTGGGCATACTCTCGACGATAGGAATGGCTTGGTGGGTCATGAGCGCTGTGCGGTCGTTACTAGCGTCGGCGGCGTAGTACTCTACGTGTGACTTCCAGATGGAGCGGAAGTCGAAGTCCGCTTTCACGTACGGCGTGCCGAAGTTAGTCTGTAACATGGACTTGTGGTCATGGCCACCAACAATAAAGTCAATACCAGCGACCTCCTTGGAGAGTCTATTGTCGTCTTCCAGGTCCTGGTGGGTCATTGCGATGATAAAGTCGACGTTTTGAGCCTGCAACGCTGCTACCTGACCCCGAGCGGCCGCAATTGGGTCTTCCCAGTACAACCCCTTGCTGGCGTCCTGCATGTTGTACATGACACCGAATATACCGACCGTGAGGTGGCCGTTCGTGGCATCAGTCAGGTTTTTGATGGCGTAAGGGACCGTACCACGAAGCAGCGTGCGGCTCTCAATCTCGTAGCAATTAGCGTTGAGCCACGGGAAGTCGGAAGCCAGTGAGACGTTGATGAAGTTCTCGATACCAAAGTCGAATTCATGGTTACCCAGTGACGCAAAGTCCAGACCAATAGCGTTATGGGCTTTCACCATGTGCTGACCATTGAACTGTGTGGACCAAAGCGATGGTGACACTGTGTCACCCGCAAAGAGCACGAGACTATTGGGGTTGGCGTCACGCATGGCTTTTGCAATCGGTACCACACGCGAGGGTCCACCCAGTTTAAGACCTTCAACGGTATCCTGCAGCATTTCGTACACGTCATTGTACGACAGAATGTCCAATTTGGCCGTGACATTGCGTGCTTGAGCTCCATTTGTGATGATGGCACCAAGTACAAAAGCCAGAGTTCCCCAGAGCTGCATTATTCTGGTGGTGGGTCTTCTTTATACAGATGAATTGCCGGGTAGACCGCGAAACACGAAATGCCGTCCTGGTACCGTAACAGACACACAAGCAAATATATACTGTAGACGTGGACATACGGACGAGTGTACCGGTATTATGGAGGCTAGGCTTACCATTCATTGGTAGTAAACCTGTCTTACCATTGGTCTATTACAAATCACGGGGAATTTGCTACCGGTAGTCGGTCCACGCGAGTAGACACTCGGACATCGTGCCCTTCTCACTGTGTGGCTCAAAGTGCGCGGCTCGCTTTGATGGTGAAGTCAGTACCTGGAACGCTGTGCAGTTTCCGAATGGAAATCAGCGCAATCGGAAGCTGACATTCTGTTAACCCTGCGATCTGTATGGTTACCATATTCTGTACATTTACAATGAATGGATGTATCTAAATCAGATGTCAACATGTATTACACAGTGTAACTTTACACTTTATAGTTGTTCGGAAGCCCATTCGTTCAATAACGTCTGTTCGTCGTCGGCCACTTTTTTCAGGCAACCGCATGGCCAGTCCAATACCGGTACATGTTTATATGCAATACTTGTATTAATACATGTATTGTTATTAAAAACACCCATTCGTTCAATAACGTCTGTTCGTCGTCGGCCACTTTTTTCAGGCAACCGCATGGCCAGTCTCCAATACCGGTACATGTTTATATGCAATACTTGTATTAATACATGTATTGTTATTAAAAACAACAATACAAGTACCGGTGTATTGGAGACTTGTATGGTACAGGCTGGGGTTAATAAATACTATTAATACCGGTAGTATCCTCTAAAGCGGAGATCGTCCAGTGCTTTTCAAAAATTGGACAGCCCCCCACCCCAACGACACGATTGAAGTTGCATTTTGACGCTTTGGTATGTTGTACTACACTGTATACTTCGCTGTATGCTTAATTAATCAAGAACTTGTGTTCGATGCGCGTAGAGTCAGCGTTCGAATAATCTCTAATAGCTTAGCCTGAGTCAGACTTCAAGCCAGTGGCTTTGCAATCAGTATGACTATGGATCTGATAACAGGCTAAGCAATCAGTCCGTATGCCTGGCTCGCATGCAGCATGCTGTGGATCATCCACTGGATGTGACGCGTAGGGCTCCAACCGGTAAGTACTTAAGTTGCTCTTCCGTTGATCTTGAACGAAGGATGCTTTTGTGAATTTCGTTCTAATTTGCTGAGTCGGCGGTACCCAAGATTGCACCATACAAATTCATGTCGCCAAAAAGAACCACCGGTACCGGTATGGTCTTTTTTAGATTTTGACGAATCAAACTGATACTAATATCAGATACCGTCGAGGAGCCTTGAATTTGCATAAGAAGAAATAAATGCATATTGGTGGCACCAATAATATTGATGCATAAATAAATGCATATTATGCATTTATTTCTTCTTTTTTATGCACACCAATTTGGTGCTATGTGCGTGTCTTAGTTGAGCTTGTTTACCAAAATATCATGTGAACTTGATATTGTATGATTACTTAGCGTAGTTTTTGTATATCCCATGATAATCAGTGAGAACTATGAAGATTAAGGCTGAATCAGGGATGGTAAAAGAAGGCGTCTTGGAGAAATGAAATCTTCGTTTTACTAAAAGAAGATAAAAGAGCATCTTCTATTAATGGACAATACTCGCATCCAACTCGCTTCCGTAATTTAAAAGTCATCTCGAAAAGGTCATCCTGGCAGTTGACATCCTCCTCACCGCTATCACCCTCCTGGCCATTCTCGTTCTCCGAACAGCATATGTCGATGAGTACATGATCGTTGTCGTCCTCGTTCTCCGTAGCAATGATATCCCGTGCAATATTGCCATCAAGCTGGCTTGCGCTGGTCTTAATTAGCGGCACACTCTGGACAAGTTGCAGCAAAGATTTACCTCACAGAATGGAGTCTACTTTTTACATATACAATTTGGAGTGGGCATGTCTTGTAATGAGGCATTTTCACCGTCATTGTCTGCATTTTAATACAGACAGTGGCGGTGAAAGATCGCCTCATGGTCTCAGGTTTGTGATATTATTGTATTAAGAAAAACAATAATATCACAAACCTATATTCGTGTTTCGGAAGTGTGTGGTGGGGACTTTGCCAAATGAGAGCACTATTTCGATAATCTGATGACTTCGCCAAATGATGGTACTCTGTTATTTTTGATGACACTCGGGCGACGGTCGATAATCGTACTTGTATGTCATTATGTACGGCTATTTATGACCGGCCATGCTACAAGCTCACCACAACGGCTGCACCGGGACTCCACGACCCTCGGCGAAGCAACCCTTTGTGAAAGGCAAGAAGATCATTAGCCAACTGAAGTCGATGACCGGTATACCGATCAACAACCGGATAAGCTATCGGGTCCGCGAAACTATCGTCGATAATAGTTCGGGCAGTTATAAAGATGGCTGCTATACCGATCAACAACCGGATAAGCTATCGGGTCCGCGAAACTATCGTCGATAATAGTACGGGCAGTTATAAAGATGGCTGCCAGCTCGAGTCGCTGTTGAGTTTATTTTGCGAGCTGAAACGTGGAGCTCATATGGCGTATGAAGTCGACAATGAAAGCCACTTTCATAGGGCCTTCTTATCAAACCATGACGATCTCTACAATGTCGAGCAAGATAACAACATCAAACTTCCTGCTACAGAAAGACACCACTGTACTTGAACCAGTACCAACCGTGAAAAAGGGCCGTAGTCAAAGAAACGTATTGCAAGTGGTGGGGAAACACCGAGTAGTTCAACCGCCAAGAGACGACGCTGTGGAAACTGTGGTAACTTCGTCCGCAACGTCCGCATGTGTACTAACCACGAGCCGAGTACAATCGAAGAGTAAGGTTAACTTCGTCCGCAACGTCCGCATGTGTACTAACCACGAGCCGAGTACAATCGAAGAGTAAGGATGCATTAAGCTGAGTGCCATCAAAAATAACAGAGTGCCATCATTTGGCAAAAATCCGTGGGTGGGGGGGGCGACAAATAGTTGCTATTAATACCAACTATTTCCGCATTCTAAGTTTTCTTTGAAAAATATATATTAATACTTCGAAGTACTTATCCATATAGTACCTACTCAAATATGGTCACGGTCATCACTGTTTAGATCTGAAATTTAAAGTGAATTGGGTGAAAAACAATTTGGGTCCTCCTTGTTGAGAAATCTAGCAAATTTGCAAGTCTCGCTCGCTCATAGAAAGGAGATGAACAAAAACGAATACACTTCATAGCACTACTGCAAACTGAAAAAAGAAGTATCGAGTACAAACATATATCCAGTTGCCACTACACCTAATAAAAGTGGATGCGGCGCATGTGCCGACCATCGATTCCCAGCTTCGAGCGCGCGTGGAGATGCGAGATGTTGACGACAATCACAAACTCACCTTTCACCCACTGATGCCAGAAGCAGAATTCGTCCGAGTACAATCACTGTTGTAGCGTCTCTCGAACGAACTAGCGTCATCATCTTCCTGGTTGGACACTGGGTCGTAACACACCGACGTCAAATACGTTGGGTGCATCTTGGTCTTCTCAGGACCCCACGGTTCGTGGTATCGCAGTCACATTTCACCCGTGATTGGGTGTGTGATGACTACGGGAGACGTGTGCAAGTGACTATCGTGCTTAAACAACGAGGTGCGATACTCGAGCGAGATCTTTTTCAAGCGCTCCACCGTCTCGTCGGAAAGTGACGACAGCAAGCGACGCGTGTCCGTGATGATGGTGTTGCCGTGCTTGGGGTCGTCCTCAGGCGGACTGGCCCCCACGCAGTGGAAGAACATGAACACGGATTCGCCCAGCTCCGTGGACCCGGGTGTCTTCTTCTTGAACATGCCGTCGTAGAGGAACGACATGGCCTTGAGTTTTTGTGCAGGCAACGCCGTGCCGCGTTCCGTATTGATGTCAAAGATGTTGCCACCTGTATATAGGCCCTTGTGTCACACAATACGGCTCCCTAACGCTCAGCAGCCGTCTCAAATTCGTCGTCCTGCTTGAACCCACGAATGACGACTCGCGGCGCGTCAAACGTGTCGATGGCGTATGTGAGGAGATCGCCGTCCAGATCGGTTACGAATGGCTTCTTGTGGAACGTCCATGATAGAAGGCGCCGGGTAGCCCCCATAGCTCCCATGATAAACATATGCGTACGGACGATCTCGACATGGAGCTTGGCCTACAGTGCAAACTCTCCGACGTGTACCCAGGTCGCTCGACGTATCCCCACTTGCGTCCGTGCTTGTAGACCAGCTCGTACTTGTCCATGTCCACGTCCTTAAGATCCACGACATGCAATGTGCCGTCAATGTTCGCAAACGACCGAGTGCCATGTGTACTTGTCCATGCACTTGGACGGTAGTAAGTGAATGCCGAACTTAAGACCAGCGTTGTTGTAACAGTGCATCGAGACCCGAACTGCGTGGGCGTACTCCTCCGCCACAAGTGACGAAAATCCCACGTTGCAAAACTTCATCTTACGCGCGAAGTCGTCACAGGTTTTGCACATCCCAGTCTCAGGCACTTTCCCAACGGTCGGCCATGTCGCGCTCCATGAACTGTGAGAACGAGTGGAAGTTGTTGCCCATTTCCAATCACGATACGATGTTACAACCAATTGGGTTCACTTGTTCGATGGAGGTGCAAAATGTCTCCAAACGTGCGAGCGCTAACTCTTCTGAATGGTCGGGCAGCGGTCTCAACACTTTGTCGCCGTGATTTGGCGACTTGAGACGAAGCCAGGAAAGACGATCGAGATCGGTTCATTTCGGTCAACGAAGCGCCAGATGGTCATTTCCAAGAAGCGTCTACCTGTGGACTCGAAATCGTCCGTTGTCGGGTCAAAGTGACTTTGCAGAGCGGCGACCTTGGTCGTGAAATGTGTTGCAACATCTTATTTGCTGCTATTGACGGAGTTGGTGGTGTTCCTGTTTCCTGCTCGCGACGAGCGACGACTTGTGTCTGTTGAAGTAAAGTTTCTACGCGACCTCTCGTCTTCGAATACCACGGTGCACTTTGTCATAAAGTTTACGTCTTGCACCGCAGTTGTGGTGTTGATTAGAAAACAGCGGTACATGTACTGTAAGCAAAAAGGGTTATCGCTGCTCACCCTTTTGGCGACCGGTGGAAACAGCACCTGTCTGATTTGCAGCTTAGTCTACTTGCCAATGACCAATCTCGGCAAACAAGCCTACTCGAACGATACTTACCCAGTCTCCTTGACGCCGTCTGAGAATCAGCAGGCTAAGGTCTGAGAATACTTCCTAAACAAGTTCGCTACCAGTCAAAGCCGTTACCCGTCACTGACCGATCGCTTCGACGCCGAGGGGAAGCACAAGCTGGAGAAGATGGTGATGCGGCTCATCGAACGCCGCGCGCCAATCACGCTAGTACTTCCGTCGTTCCCGTTCAAGTCACCAAACTCGACCGACAAAGCATTGGGCAAACTGCCAGACCTCGCCGAAGAGCTGTCCATGAAGCGCCTTGAGCGCTTCTGCTGTGAAGTGGAGGAAGCGTACCCGCCAGGCTGCAAGATGGTGATCTGCAGTGGCGGTCGTGTATTAAACGACCTGCTCGGAGTGAACCTGAGCGACCTGCGAGCTTTCGAGGACGAAATGGTGGAAATGGTGAAGAGAGCTGGCCACACACATCTAGTTCGATTCAATGGACAACTACGTGAAGAACGTGGAGGACCGGATCCCCGAAATCCTCGAACGCTTCAACGTGTTGCATATGGATTTCAACGCGCGAATCAAGACAGAGCCTGCCATCCGCAACACCTACTGCTCCTTCTGCACGTTTCTCGAGCGCGACTTGGCCTCAAAATGGCCAGGGCTGTCTCGCAGCGCCATTAACAGCAACTGCGACAAGATCGCCAAGCAAATGATGCATCGGAACGTCGGATTTTCCGCGCTTGTGGGCGACTCGTACCCGGATACCCTGCGTATTTCCAGCCGCCAATACAACAACACCGGTCCTAAGTTCGGCATCCACCTCACCCCGCAAATGTCTGGTAAATCAGGTACACCATGGTACTCGTTTATCTGCGAAGATATCGATGACATTCCTCACACAGTCAATGTGAAGGACGTGGGCACGGACAAGTAAGAGTTGGTCTATAAGCACGGCCGCAAGTGGGAATGCGTCGAGCGACCGGGTGCACGCCGGAGGAAATTGCGCAGTGGGATACACTTTATGTCGAGCTCATCCGTACGCACATGTGTATCACCTCGTCATCTATGGAGAGCTACTCGGCGCCTTTTATCATGGACGTACCGCGAGAAGCCATTCGTAACATCGTACTGAAGTACAGAGCAGTGCCAATTCGTGGGTTCAAGCAGGACGACGAATTTGAGACGGCTGCTGAGCGTTAGGGAGACGTGTTACAGTAGCCTATGGGAACGTTCGCGGCCGGTAACATTGCCGACATCAAGACGAAGGCCGGCGCGGTGTTACCAGCGCAGACACTCGAGGTCATGTCGTTCCACTACGACGGCATGTTCAAGAAGAAGACACCCGGGTCCACGGAGCTGGGCGAACCCGTGTTCATGTTCTTCCACTGCGTGGAGGCCAGTCCGCCTGAGGACGACCCCAAGAACGGCAGCACCATCACCACGGACACGCGTCGCTTGCTGTCGTCACTTTCCGACGAGACAGTGGAGCGCTTGAAAAAGATCTCGCTCGAGTATCGCACCTCGTTGTTTAAGCCCGATAGTCATGTGCACACGTCTCCCGTAATCATCACACACCATATCACGGGTGAATTGGGGCTGCGGTACCACGAGGCGTGGGGTCCCAAGAACGCCAAGTTGCACCCGACATATGTGTCGTCAGTGGGCTACGACTCGGCGTCCAACCAGTAGGACGAGAACACCTAATTCGCCCAATAGACACTGCAACAGCGGCTATACTCGGACGAATTCTGCCACTGGCATCAGTGAGCGAAGGGTGAGTTCGTGGTCGTGAACAATACCTAGCATCTCCACGCGCGCTTGAAGCTGGGCATGGGTGGCCGTCACATGCGCCGTATCCACTTCAACTAGCTACGGTTGGCCTACAGTAGTGTGTAACTGTGTCGACAGCATCTTCTGTACAGTACATGTATCATTTCAATCGTATATGGTAGTTATCGGTTGAAATGATACAGAAAATGCCGTTTGCACTTGTGGTTTGCTGGTTGAAATATAGAAAAAGGCCATCAACTTACAGCAAAATTGAGAACTATTGGACGCTTACCACAAATAGCATATGCGGGTGTCTTATTTGCAGCAGATATACTAGGGCATAAAAATCTGATATGTCGCATATCGGACGGGGCGGCTACCACAAATGTCATAAATAGAATTTATGTGTCAGACGGTTAGTGTCACCGAATCAGTGTGAACTACGGTGGTTTGTAAGTGTATCTGACATTTGTTACGGGACACAAACGGGTGGGTCTTTTGAATCCACTTTCCAATTTACTGAACGATGGAGGCAAACGACGAATCGAGCGCGCTGATCTGCGTGACTCAGGCGCTGATGCAGCGCGAGAAGGACGTAGACGAGGTGCGCAAAGAGGTTCATAGGATGCTGCTAGACGAGGCGTGGAGGACCGCAATGCGCAGTCGCCATTACCTCACCGTGGAGTGCCTGGACTGGCCAAACGAATCGGCTTGGATGTCGTTCTACGCATACGGCAGAGACCAAATCTTCCTGAACGCAACCAGTCTAACGAGGTAACCTAATGGTATTCGTCCTAATGTAAGAGCGTATCTAAATTATGCGTGTGTGTTACAGGGTTACATTTCACCAACTTCTGAGGAGACTTTCCGGCTTTTATAAAATTCCACCCGCTACTTGTAGGGGTCGCCCGACAAAACTTCGCTATCTACACCAAGTTCTCGGTCTGCTGTTATGTTTTTACGTGGGGTCCATGGAGAACAGCACCCTTAGCATGCTTTTTGAAGTTCCACCTCCCACTTTGTCGAGAACGTTGTGCAAGGCCGAAGACGCCATGTCACGCGCGCTACGAGGGTACGCGCCAACCCGAATTTCATTTCCGTCTCCATCACAGCAGGCAAAGTTAGCCAAGCTGATAGAGTCTCGAGAGCCTCTGTTAGAGCACACGTTTGGCTTCATTGGCCGCAAGAACCTACGGGTGAGTTGTGGATTTAAGTTGTATTTAATGTTACTACTGTACTAACGTGTATCTAAGTGTGGTGTTGGTGATGCAACCGTCCAACGCAAACCCCCAGCACGCGATGTATAACGGGTGGTTACACTCCGTGTTCGTGACGGGAACTATTTGCTTCGCATGTATAATATGGTGTAAACAATACTGTCCGGGGTCGTGGAACAACTCGGACACCTCGTTTGGGTTTTGGGATGAAGCTCCTTGATACCAACGGTTGCCCCGACACTAGGCTGAACGTAGTCTCTGATTCGGCTTTTCCGTGTTCTACGGAAATGACTGGACGCATACTAACGCCTCTGAAGGACGTAGACATCGACAAGATCATGCCATCCCTCCGCAGCTCTGCACGGACGCTTCACAGCGCCACAACGTCGGTCCGTCAGGCTGTGGAGTGGGGAATAAGGAGCATCCAGAAAGTTTACCATCGGCTTCAGCTACCCCTACCTTACAATCATGAGCTTCGAGGTTTTCGACTTAATAATATTTTCCGAATAGCCAACTTTCGCGTGCGCACAGTCGGTATCTCTCAGATCCGCACCACGTTTAGTGGAGAACACGAACTACCTGTTTTAGTATAGTTAAGTACAGTTAATACATCTTATTTTTCTCTTTATGTACGGACCGAGTCGATTTTCGTCTCTTTATATATTTAACCTCGTGAACTATCTTCACGCGCTCACTTCTTGTTACTTCTTGTTTTCGAATTAGGTGTTGAGAGGGTTTCCTCGTGATGACTTTCAGATCAGTCTCCGAAAAAAGTAACTAACACTTCATTTTTAACGTGAGTTTGTATTGTATTGAATTTGGATTAGTTTTTTTATTAGCAGACATTAAAGGAGAATTAATCTCGAAGTACAAGGCTACACAGCTCGCTAAGCACCGAATTACTAACTGAAGTTCATACCACACTTGCCGAATTGACCGTCCAGATCATCTCTTACACGTGCATCTTCGCTCGAGCACGAAAATTACTCCTTCTTGAAGATAGCTCCAATCATGATCATCATCCCCTGCGTACGAGCGCGGGCTTCTTCTTTGTCACGACGTGCGCGCTCCTCCAATTCTAATTTGTCCTGTCGCCGGCGTTCATCAGCTTCGGCTTTCATGACCAAGAGTATGGCCTCCTTTGCAGCCGCCTCATCCCGACGTCGCATTTCTTCTTCAACTCGACGGACTTCTAACTTGGGCTCGCTTTCCTCACGGAAAAGTAACATCATCTCGAACACGCTATTGCCGAGGCTGCCGCTAGAACCATCAAGATCGTTCAATTTTTGTTTCAATGCAGATGTCGTTTTCATTGCGCGGATCCGTTTCGCTTTTGCGAAACTAGCTTCAGCTAGATCTTTATTGTCTCCGTCCCTGACTCTCTTGGCACCGACGTTGTCCCGGAACGTGTACACTTTGGCGCCCCCAAGACGATTGGAGCTACTGTGAAGTGATACGCTTCTTTTTCGTCGCGACTACCGGTTTTGTACCTTCGGGCTGCGGGGGCTTTAGGCGCCTTCGCCGTAGTTACACCACACACTTCAGTTAGGTCTTCACGTGAAGGGACTGGAATTATTGACTTACTCCAATCCGCGGAACGAAGCAGTCGTGACGTGGAATTCCAAGGTATAGCGGGGTTAGAAGCAAAGGCTTCTAACCCCTCGCCCTCAAGCTGCAATTGTAAATTTTCTGCCGTTTCTGTAGGAAATGATGTTCACAAAGATACACTAGTCTCCACACCTGCCGCATCTGTATGAATATCGGACTGGGAGTCCTCGCTGCTGAATTGGCGCTCGTTCCCAGCTGGACGAGTAGACGTTTGCCCTTCTTGGACAACAAAAAAAGGTTCAAAACTAAAGTCTGGTTCCATGAACAGCTCGTCTTCTCCTCTTTCATTGTCTTCATCGAGGTCCTGGTCGGCCTCATCGTCCATCTCCACAACATTAGCCTTGTCGTCGATGGCTTGTTTGTCCGTTTTGGCCATTTGATGCGAGCGGCATCTCAGCAGTAGAGTTAAATTTGCCACGAAGTCCCTACTTGACTTAGTCTATCTACGCTTCCTCGCATCTATAGTGTACGCTACATAACGGACACACCTGGCCCGTTATACGTTCCTACTCGTCCCTCCCTAACGGCAACAGGTCCTCTACTATAGTCAAGAGGCGGGAGATCACCGGCATCTTGTAATTAGGACTTCCCGAAAGTTTCACCATCTGAGTACATAACCATAAACAAAGTAAGGAAATGCTGGTGTTGACAGCAAGCCGTACCGTGATCTATTGGGATTGTCTTGCCTTTGTGTGGAGAAGTGCGTAGGCCTAAATGTATTGGGACTGGAGAGAAGGGAGGTTTGAACAACTCGGAGAATTGAATAATGACAGAAGATCTTTCGCTGCCGCACTGAGTCTCCAGACCAAAATTCCCCCGCGTTATTGCTGTTCCCCACAAATGCAGCATGTGTCATGGAAGCAGCAACTCCAAGGCGCCAAAATAGCGCGCGTAAAGCCAAAAGAGGGACTCCCAGGTCTCCACGAGTTTCCACGGGAAACAAAGATTCCGTCGTGATATGATTCGCCAGTA
>JAIKVB010000175.1:0-38140 GCA_024679045.1 Phytophthora brassicae | reverse complement strand
CTCTTCCGATGCCTCCGGTTAGCGAGTCGAGTCCACGTCTTGAGGTTACGGCAAGTGTGGTTTCGTCCACCAGTGTTTCTACTGTGTCGACTTCTTTAGTTTCGCTCAGCGGGCCGACTGGGTCACCAGTTGGTCGGTCGTCGACTGCGTCTTCTGTGGTGACATCTCCAGTATCGCGCCTGTTGAGTTGTTCCAGGTCTCGTCATTCGTCGAGCACTCAGCCGACATTAGAGTCTCCTACGCTGACTTCTCCTTCGGGTCGACCAACGCGGATGGCGGCAGCTAATTCTCGGCTGTTGACTTCTCACTACTTGGACAACTTGAAGGCGTCCGATCACCAAGTTCTCGGCCCGCGCTACTCATCTTCGGATTTGTCGATCGACGACATGTTGCTAGGTTCTTCAAGCAACCCGATGAGTGTGGCTTCCGGCAGTAGTTCTCCAGAGGATGACCAAGCGTCGAGTCCAAGTCCAGTCGACTCCCAACTGCTGGGTGATGGGCTTTCCCGTCAGTTGTTTGGATCAGATGACTCGGACGACGGGGTTGTTTTGGATGGCGAAGCTTGTGCGGTGTCTTCTCCACTGCCTAGTTCGATGACGGTTTCGTCTTCGCCCAAGGAAAGTAAAGCTGAACGACTTGCTCTAAGCAGGCGCGTAAGCTCACTCGTCAGCAGAGGAGGTTGGCTCGCGACCTCAACTTCACACACACGCGGAAGCACAAGCACAAGCACAAGCACCGCAGGCGAGTCGACTCTCCGGATGAAGGGAACGCTGGCTCTAGTATTCCGCCCACCAAGAGTTCAGGCAAGAAACGCCGTAATCCCCGTGGTCTAGCTGACTCTCCGGATGACGAGGAGACTGAGTCAGGTGCTCCGTCGACCAAGCGTCTGCGCACTGTTAGTGGTGGTCTGCCTCTGTCGAGTGTTCTAAGTCAGTCGACTCGTAGTCACCCATCGTCCCAGGTATCACGTATCTCTGGGTCGACTGGATCAATTCTCCCGGCTATTCTTTCGACGACCATGGCTGATCTCCGTCTCCGGGCGATTCGAGCTTCTTCTCGGGACGCTCGGATGCCAGTTCACTTGGAACGCCTGAAACATTTGAAGTTCTTTCATTTCGGATCGTCTAGGTGTTGGCAACGGATTGTGGAACATCAGTCGGCGAAGATTCCGAGGGAGTTGGTCAATGCGAAGTCGAATATCCCCGCTACGCCATGTTCTCTGGCTGAGCTGCGCGCTTTCATTGACGTGTATGCCCCAAACCATCCGTGCCAAGTGATTCGTCGACTGCTTCCCGATACTCCGATGTTTTTTTCGCCCAATGTTCTGGCCCGAGTTCGAGCAGCGTCGTCTCGTCGTCAGCCGGTATCTCTTATGGAATCGTTTGCTGACGTGTGGGTCAAACTTCGTGGCGACGGCGCGCCCAATTCCACGGCAGATCTGAGTCAACTTACGAAGTTCTTTGTCGCTTTGTACGAACGTGGTCACTGGCTCGTTGAGTCGTCTGTGGTCATGGGACTTCACCCTTCTCAGCATCCGAACCTTACCACCGCTGAGATCGTCGAGATGTTTGAGCTTTGGACTCGCTATCGGAACGAAAGAAAACGTCGTGGAGACAATCTTTTGGCTTTGATGAAGCCGTAACACGATTCTCTTTACTCAGCGATGTTGAACTCCGTGGATAATCAACTGGCTCCGTCCGCTGATGTGGAATTGTACTTCGAGCCAAGCGTCCCGCAGTATCACTTGGTCAACTTACCATGGATTCCGTCTAGCGCTGATTGGAATGCTACTGTTCAAGAAATCGACCAAGCGGAGCCATGGCGTTCGTGGTGGCTGCCTGACCCGGCTAACCACCCGTTCAACACTTGGTTCCAGACGTGAAATGTGGATTTCCTGGTTTTCGCTCCAAAAGGTGTTGATCCACGGCTCGTCGAAGACGTTACGGAGGAAGATGTGGATTTGAAAGAGCCAGCACCTTTGGTGTATCCTCCGAATGCTCCACTGCGAGAAAACCGTCTTGGATTGGACATCTTCGGAGGCTCGGAGATTGGTAAACTTGGTCCAAATCCCGAGGATCAGGTTCGTGCTAGTCCGCCGGGTCCCAGTCAGTGAAGACGGGTCTCCGAATCTCATGGGTGGTTCGCCGACTGAGTCCATGATGAATCAAGGTTCTCCTGTTCTTGGCCAGGAAGAGTTGGTTCCCGCATCGACCATGGGGTTGTTGGTTCATGCTGTCGAGATTATGTCGCCCGCTGCTTCTCCACCTGATCAACTGCTTTGATTTCTGTCAGTTGACTAGTTCGAGTCGACTAGTTCAAGAAGCTCAGTTTCTGATTCGTTTCCATTTCATAATACGTAATATGTAGTTCGATGCAGTAGCATTTATTTCCACCAAACCTGCTATCTTCATTTGGTGGCGATCAATTGCGGGCAGTAATTTAGTCCTCGTCTGCAACCTGCACCATTTGCAGTCGATTTTCACGGCTTTTCTGACGTAGGTAATCAAACAGTAGGCCTCCACACGAGATTCGACATTGGTTCCCACGTCGGCTCGTCGTAACCCACCCATTTGACCTTGAATAACCGTTTTGCTCGACTAGTTCCGGGTCTCATCATCCAAGATCGCTTCCACTTCGTATCGATCTCTGTCTTCTTCACTAGGATCCCAACTGTCTTCTGGGAGGAGTTCTTCGTCGAAGTCAAATCGAGCAGTTGCAGTCAACTCGTCGACTAGTCGGACCAGTGGTCAACTATCCGGGTCGACCACTTTCTTCAGTCAAGATACATGCACGACCGGATAGAAGCGGTAACCACTTTTGTCTGGAAGCTCCAACTCGTAGGCAAATTCTTCGACTTTCTTCTTTACTCGGAATGGACCGTGCCATCGATGAGCTAACTTCTTCTTAAGCCCGGGTTTTAGTCGTTCCATAAACAGCCAAACTTGGTCACCTTCTTGAAATAACGAGTTTGCCCCATTCGTTGGCTCAGTCGACTGGTTTCCTTCCGTCTCAGTCGGGTCGACTGGGTCTGATGTATCGGGCACCGTTCCTCTTTCTCGTTGACTCAATCGGTTGTTGTGTTCTTCGGCCCGTCGAGCCTTTTCCGGGAGTTGGTACTCTTTGGCCAGCTGTAACGCGATTTCCCGTTGGCGGTTTGCTTCGCGCCGCCATTGAATGGCGCTCGCTGAGCCGGCGGGGTCCCTTGTAATGGTTGAAGTCATAGCTTTTAGAGTCGACTGTGCATCCCAACCGTGTACCAGGTAAAAGTGCGTTTCTCGTCGAGTCGTATCACGCGAATTGTTGATTGCGTGCACCATCTTTTCCGCTATGTCATCCCAGTCGGCCTGCAGCGGGTCCTCCACGTAAACTCGGACCGTCTGAATCATGTTTTTCACCGACCGTTTCTGTTGTCCAGTGGCTTGAGGTCGGTAGCTGAGCGTTGCTCGAGATTTCGACTGCATTCAGTCGGCGAACGCTTGTAATACTTCGCTCATAAATCGTGGGTCCCGGTCGTGTCGAATGAGCGACGAAGCTCCGTATTGTCGGAAAACGCACTCTTCAAAAGCTTTCGCCACTTCCAGTGCCCCAGTCTCGCTCATCGCTTTCGCTATCACGAAGCCTGAGAAATGATCTTGGAAGAAGAGTAGCGCAGTATTTCCTCGCTTCGTTTTCGGTAGCGGTATAACGAAGTCCATCGACACTAACTGGAAAGGTTAGTCAGATACCACATTCCCAGGTGATTATCCCTTCAGTTGGGGTCGATTTTTGCTCGTACTGCAGTCTTCACAGGCGTGCACGTGTTTCAGCGTGTCGGCGTACAACCCAACCCAATAATATTCAGCCTTGACTCGGTGAAAAGTTCGCACAATGCCTTGGTGTCCTCCTTCAATGGAATTGTGACAACTGTGTAGAACTTCGTCAATCGTGGTGGTCGGTATTACCAGTCGGAGTTGCAAGTCGTCTGGATCTTGGTCGACTCGTTTCCGACGTTGGCCTAGGCGGTATAGCAAGCCATCTTCGCTTATCACGAAGTTGTCTACAATTTTGCCAGCCTTCTGCGCTCGACGACGGGTAAGACTGTCTAGGTCATCTCGAAGTAGAGCTTTTAGGTCGGCCCACTTCATCTCCTCATCTTGAGCAATATATATACGTCGGCGTCTCTCCGCTTGTACCGTTACTGGGTCGATATCATTTGATCTTGGTACTCGACTTTCGTCCACTTCCTCTTGCGATTGATCCTCTACTCGGACTGGCGGGCTCCTGGATCTCATTGATTCAAACACCTCGTCAACAGGGTGCCGGGTCGACTCGTCGGGCTCGAGGGCTCTATATGGTCATCGTTATCCGGGGGTCGACTTGTCGGGCTCGAGGGCTCGATATGGTCGTCGTTATCGAAGTGTACTCGGCGAGCTTGTCGGGCCTGGTTTCTGGTCATCGCGCTGATTGTAGCTGTGTCAACTTGGTCTTTAGTTGAGTCGGCTTTTGTGTACAAGACTTCAGCAATTCGGTTAAGCTGTTTTAGCTCGGACTTCCTGTCTTCGCTGAGTATGACTCGGCCAGCTTTGTTTTCTAGTGCTTCGGTAGCCAGGGAGTCGACTGCGGCGTTGTAGTACCGCACCACGTGAAGATAACGGACCAGTTTATGTTCCCAGTCAACTCCTTGTGGCGCGCCAGTTTTATCTGCAACGAATCCTTCTTACATGCGATCACCCCCATGGATTGCTGGATCGCAAGCCTGGAGTCACCACTTATTATAAGTTCGTTGACTCCTCGGTCAACTGCGGCTTGTACACCGTTATTCATTCCGGTGTATTCAGCCATGTTAACAGTGGTAGACGACAGGTGCCCGCTCGCAGTGATCATAATGTCCCAAGTAGGTGAGCGCCACAGTATCCAAGCACAACTTCCGTAACCACCATTCTTCTCAGTTTTCGCTGACCCATCGAAGGACATGACGAAGCCGGTAAAATCGGATGGAACGTGCGCATATAGTAGTGCAGAGTCTAACCGGACTGTTGCCCCATGTTTTGATGGTGGAGCTAGATGATTCAAAAAGTGTGATCGAAGCTTGTAAAAGCTGGACAAAGTCGACATCTCGCTCCTTCACCCGCTTGATCTTGAGGTGGAACGGAGAGAGTAGTACAGCGAAGCTGACGGCTCGCCCATAGAGAGACTTCGAGTTGAACACCCATTCCAGCGTCGAAAATCGCGTGTAAACATTTAGCGCTCGTCCAGCTAGGAAGATATAACAGATCTTCAGCATCAGTAACAGCGCTAGCACTTCCTTCTCGGCTGGGTATAGTTCACTTCATTTTCCTTGAGAACACGTCCACGGAAACGTACTGGATAAAGCTTGTCTTCGTGGAGTGGCATCAACGTGCTGCTCAGAGCCCATTCGTTCGCATAAAGCATGATGTGGACATCTTTAGTCGACTCAAAATGCTGTAGAATAGGTGCGTTAGACACCTGATCCTTAAGTGCTGCGAAGGCTGCTCGGGTTGGGTCTAAGTTGACTCCTGAAGTGTAGTTCTCATCCTGCAGCTGATACAGCACGGCTCCATACACAGAGATATTCTGGATGAAACGGCTGTAGTAGTTGAGCGCTCCTAGAAAAGCTTGCATACCCTTCTTGGATGTAGGAAACGGTAAGTCGGCGATAGCGGCCATCTTTTTTTGGTTAGCACGGATCCCGCTCGACGAGACTTCATGGGACAGGAAATCGACTTGGGGTTGCACGAATATGCTTTTAGTGAAACTGACACTGATTCGGCATTCTGAAAATCGAGCTAGCAGGCGGTCCAACGTGTTGAGACAGTCGTCGAACTTCTTCCCGCCAAAGCAGATGTCGTCGACAAACGATCGACGACCAAAGATGGGAATCAACGTCGAACCGTCGGGTTCACCGTTCATAAACATATCCCCGTTTGGGCCATTAAACAATGCTTGCATGGGGTCAGACTCAACGATTGCTCGATGATAAGCGTCGAACATGGTGGATCCAGTCGACTGAGGTAATCGTACATGAATTTCGTCGTCGTCGTGGCGTAGGCGTTGTGCTGCTGCTGCGGCTTCCGCTTAGCGGACGCGCTCAGCGAAAGCTATCCAACCGCCGCGAGGCTTAACATAACCCCACAATGCATTGTCAATTGGCCGTTGGTAGATCATTGGTGCGTTTTTAAGGCCTAATGGCATTCCTAACCACTCGAAATGACCCAAAGCACACACGAACGCCGATATGATGCGAGCACGTTCAGTCATCATAACTGCCCAGAATCCACTCGCCGCATCAAGAGAACAAAACCACAGATAACTTTCCAAATTCGTGAGGAGATCGTCCACCAATGGCATGGCATATTCCAACACCTTAGTGATGGCGTTAACCAATTTGTAGTCGATACACAGTCGGATGTCCACTCCATTCTTCTTTAGGACGATCACAATATGAGATGCACTGGGACTGTTGGAGAAGGCGATCAGACCAATTTTGAGTAGCCCCTTTAGCAACTCGTACAACTTTTTAAGGTGGCGAAGTGGAGTCCGTCGAGCCTTTTGTTTAATTGGCGGATGACCATCGACATCAATATCGCACACCACGCCATAAGCAGTGGAGGCAGCGCATTGTCACTAGCGATCATAATTGGTTCGTACTTCCTGAGGGTAGCAACTACTCTTAGACTTTTCGCTTCTGGGTGGGCGGAGTTTATCACGTTACTGGTTGTGTAATCCAATTCCTCCTGCACCACTTCAGTCAAGTCGGGTAGAAAGGCTAATTCCTGAGAGTAATCCTCGAGGTCGATCTCGTTGGCCGGCTTCTCGAATTCCGTTGCAGGTAAGTCAAACCCATCCTGGTCGTCTACCGCATCATCGCCTATAGTCATGGCCGCTGCGAATCGTAGCTCTAGATCCATTTCTGGATCGTCTGTCAACACAATATCGCCCACTTCATTCGCATCTTCTAGCAAAGTGTCAACGCGCGGCGTAATTGGTATTGACCCTTCTTCACTTAACGCTGTAGTAGTTGAGAGAAGAGTGCGTCTCTCAGCTGCCGCTGACTCGACTGACTTTGCATGTGAATCGGATATGGTCGTAGCAGTCATCGTAGTCACCCCAGTCGACTCTTCGTGCATGATCGTTGGGTCAGTTGACTCGACTTTGCTGGCGTTAATATCCGCTGATGGAGATTCGACTCGAGGGAAATTAGCTCCCCTTTTTGCCACCCCAGTCGGAATTGGATACATATTCCTTTCATACGAGGGTGGTTGTCGAGCGAGCCAGTCGTCATACCGCCGTTGCTCTTTTGCCAAGAGAGTCTTGTCGAGCGCCGTCTCATAAGCAATATTCTGCCAATCACGGTATTTTGCCGGTCGAGCCGAACATAGCCATTGTCTCGGGGTAGTTCACCATATGGTATCCATTGTATCACCGAGAAATGGACGGGGCACCATATTAGTCGATCAGTAGTATTCGTTAATAATACGCCTACAGTTTTTCCACTTGGATCATAGTAGGGACCCAGTCTTTAGTTCGCCGTATCCAGAATTCGTGAGTTCGCGCGTCGGGTTGATTCCTACAGAGTAGGAAACTCACGACTTCTCGACTGTCAAAACACAGTTCTTCAGTTGGTCCTTCGCTGACCCGATTACCATAAGATAGCTGATCGAGTGCAGCATTTTGCGACTTAATTAGGGGAATGACCACTTCATCTGGTAATTGGCCGTCGAATTGTACAAGTCGAGTCGAATTCCAGCTGGGATCATGAAGTCGGTTCCAAGGATTAAATCGACTCCCGCATGATGAGGAAATATCCACACTACGAATTCGTAAGCCACTTGCCAGCCGAGCGTCACTTTGACTAACGTCCTTGCCGTTGTAGCCACTTTCTCCTTTCCGATCCCTTGGACGTTGATCTGTAATTCTGTACTAGCCGTTCGCCTTAGTCTCAGTCATCTAGCGAAGTGCTCACTCACTGCGGAGACGTTCGCCCCCGTATCCAACAGGATCTTCGCCTGCTGGTCATTCACGGCGCCTACTACCATGGCCCGCATCCGTATTCGGCGGTCAATTTTTTTCTCCGACCACCACCCTAGTCTCTCACCAGGTCTCAACTTCATCGTCTTGGAGCGGACCGTCGACCCGATCACACCTCGAGACTCAACTTCCGCATTCGCAATGTCGTCGTGAATTTCCGATGATTCACTCGACTCAATTTTTCCGTCATTTTCACACCCAAATCCATTCCAGTCGTCGGGCCGCTGAGCCTCACCCACAAAAGCAAACACAAAATTTGCGTGCCGTAGGTTCTGCTAACTGTGGTGGCTCGATTGTATCCAACTTAGTCAGAGTTGATGGGTCGCCTAGTTTAAATCCTTCGGCTTGAATATGTCTTGGAGGTCGGCTAGGACAGTTGGCTTGTCGACTGAGGTCAGGACAAACTTCGTGGCTTCTCGAAGCGCTGGAACATCTCGCACCGGCCCGGTTCATACACTTGCTTACAAAACTTGCTACGCGGTTCGTACTTATGACAAGCACAAGATCCCCGCTCCACTCATTGCCAATTGGTGATTATAAAAGTGTGCGTTATCTACAACATATTACGGTACTACATCTTCATTAACTAAAAGAATATACTTAGTTTAAATCTAACCTACAAGTGAGCAAGTTAATTAGGAGGGCTTCCTAATTAGTTATAAGAAAGCAGGGCTTTCTTCGGCTATCTTCGGACAGAGACGCAGGGCGTCTGTCCAGGTTAAAGCTACGCTTCCTCTAAGCTAACGTGCGTGTGACCCCGTCACACCTGGTAGCACTTGTAGTCAATCCCGCGACCGTCGCGAATTGATACAATTAATTTCTCCATCAGTATGGAAGGAGAACCGAATCGTATGTATGCCTCATAGGCAAGACTAGTCGCATCTCTCCGATGCCCATTGGGCTACCTTGGAGACGATGATCAGTCTCTTAGGAGACCAGGCTTTCGCTGGATTCCCCGCGCTCTCTGCGGACGAGCAGCGTGCTCGCGTGGAGCGCTTCGACAAGTATGAGTCTTCTCTCATCGCACATGTCAACGCCGCGGCTCAAGAGGCAGCTCGTGCGATCTGAGTTACAAGGCGTCGCCCAAGCTGCTGTGCAGAAGCGGAGTCTAAAACTCCACGACCACCTTCGACGAAGGCAGTCAAGATGACGGTGCCGAAGTTCGACGGTAAGGTGGCTGACAGCCTTGTGTTTTGAATCCGCGAGATCCAGATAGCGCTGAGCGCTGGACAGATCTACGCCGCGCGATCCCAAGTCGCGTTTGCACTCTCCAACCTAGGAGGTCATGCGCGAGCCTGGGCGATGGCCCGTGCCCCGGATACTTCTCGTCGTGGTCGTTCATGGAACAAGAACTTCGTGCACAGTTCCTACTCGCCAATGTGGCCTGTCGCCACCGTTCTCTATTCTTGCGCTGCAAGCAAGGGAAACGCAATCTGCAAGATTATGTAATGGAATTACAAAGTCTAGAAGCCGCTATGGCCGGTGCTCCCCTCTCTGAGGATGTGAAGGGCACAGTGTTTATGGACGGTGTCCGCACGGAGCTGTTCCGCAGATAACCCAAGACCTTCAAAGAAGCAGTTCACATGGCACTTCTGGAAGATCACTGTGTGCGATCGGCTCACGGATATTCGGGTCCTTCTGAGACGATCGAAGGTCCGACTCCTATGGAGATATCTTCGGCCGAATCGGCCCGTTTCTCCCAAAGAAACCTCGTGCCAGTGGTCGCTGCTTTGGTTGTAACCAAACTGGTCATTTCCGTCGGAACTGTCCTACCGATCTGTGGAACTCTAACCGTAGTCGGACTTTCACGGCATTGCCTACGCTCAATCTGATTGAGAATGCGGACAGGAAAACGACGACTCCCAGTAGGTGCGGGATGCCCTGCTGGGAGACCTCGCTCATCTCGGACTACAGTGGCTTTGCCACTTCCAAGTCCTATGGAACAAGTCCCTGATACTACCATGTATCTTTCGGTGGCCGCCACGCGATCCAATCTCGTGGTTGTCACTTCCAGCGTTAAGGGATTCGAAGAACCAATGACCATTCTGATCGATTCAGGTGCGTCGTACAATTTCGCAACGAAAGCCTTTGTGGCTAGGAAAAAGTACACTTTATTCTAAAGCTTTAGAAGACTCTAAGAGTAATAGTAATGTGTCTGTTTGCCTAGCGAAGGGCTCGATTGAATCGACGCGTAAGGTTCTTCTTCCTTTAGCCATCAAGTTTAATGATTTCAATTCGGTTGAACCGTTTATTGTCCTAGACATGGATGATCGGTACGACCTGATCCTTGGCATGCCATGGCATACCAAGCACGAGCCTTGGATCGATTGGCGCAGTCGCACCGTTGGTGCTAGCCACAAATCCTTAGCGGATAGAGCTTTGGCGGGTCACGTCCCCTCCTCTACCCGCAACGGATTCGTGCATGAGCATCGCGTACCGCGCAGTGAGAGACTTCTCGCCGGTTCGGCAGAGCAAGTGTTAGAAGAAGATGTCGCGGAAGAGGCTTCCCGCGGTATCACGAGGTGGTCGAGCGAAGGCTCCCACAACGCAGAGCGTTCGAGCTGAGGCAGCTCACGCAGAAAAAGATGTCGCAGAAGAGGCTTCCCGCGGTATCACGAGGTGGTCGAGCGAAGGCTCCCACAACGCAGAGCGTTCGAGCTGAGGCAGCTCACGCAGAAAAAGATGTCGTGGAAGAGGCTTCCCGCTTATCACGAGGTGGTCGAGCGGAGGCTCCCACAACGCAGAGCGTTCGAGTTGAGGCAGCTCACGCAGAAGGAGATGTCGCGGAGGAGATTCCCTGCGCATCACGATGTGGTCGAGTGGAGGCTCCCACAACGCAGGGCGTTCAGGCTGAGTCTGTTCAAACTGAAGTCGAGAAGACCACAGTCGTGGTAGTGAACGCTATCACAGGCCTCCGCAAGGCAGGAGTAGAACTCACCCCAGTGCCAGCTTTTGCTACTTTGTTGGAGCTCAAGGAGCTATCTTACGTGGAGTTTCTTGAGGAGCTCAAGGACGGCGAATATGAGGACGTGGTTCTTCTCCACAGTGAGGGTGAGTCAGTTGAACTGAACAGTTCATCCGTCATGGACGCAGGGGTTCTAGAAGAAGAGCTGGTCTCACGAAGACATCTACGGTATGGCGCTGCCATCCTCAAGGGTCCGGCAGATCCGTATTTTGCCTTGTTGATGGAGTTTGCAGATTTGGTGTCCGAGAACCCACCCTCTATTCTACCACCTGATCGCGGTGTCCGCCACGAGATTGACTTGGAGCCAGGTACAAAGTACTGTACGACGCGCCAATGGCCTCTCCCCAAGGAGCAAGTGGACATCATTGATGCATTCTTCGCGGATAAGCATGCCACTGGCATGGTGCACGAATCGAAGTCATCGCATTCGTCTCCGAAGTTTTGTGTTCGGAAACCCAACGGGAAGTGGCGCTTGGTTCATGCGTTCAACAAACGGAATGCCGCCACCATTCCAGCGTCTACGCCCATTCCCCGCAAGGACGCGTTGCAAAACAATATGGCAGGTTGCACAGTGTTTAGTGCTCTGGACATGGTCGACGGCTATTATCAACTGTTGATGAGGGAATCGGATAATCCTCTTACGGCCGTAAGTACTTCCAGCGGGATGTTATGGGAATGGTTGGTAATGCCCCAAGGTCTTGCCAACGCTCCAGTCACGTTTAACCAGCTGTTCACGCAGTTATTCCGTCCTCTTCGTCACTTCGTACAGACGTACTTTGATGATATCTTCGTTCACAGCCAGACTGAGGGTGGTAAGACGGCTGTCGAAACGTACTTGGTGCACCTCCGCGAGGGTTTGTTGTGCATGCGAGAAAATCGTCTCTATGCCAACATCAACAAGTGCATCTTCGGTGCCGAAGAGATTCCATTTTTGGGATGTTTCCTTGGCAAGGAAGGTATTCGGGATGATCCTGAATAGATCACGGCCCTTTCCGACTGGCCAGTCCCTACTTCCCAACGGATTTGCGTAAATGGTTGGACTTGGCAAACTATTGCACAAGTACAGTGAAAATTATGCCGAACTGGCCCGACCTCTGACAACCTTGTTGAAGAAAGAAGCAGACTGGTCATGGAATGGCGACGATCAACAGGCCTTTGAGGCCATCAAAGCCAGTCTTCAGAGTTCCCCATTCTGGCACTACCGGACGAAGGGAGTCTTTTTAGTGTCGTCTGCGACGTTTCGGACTTTTCCATTGGCTGTGCCTTGTTGTAGACGGATGCCGAAGGCAGAAAACGCGTCGTTTCGTTCCAATCTCGGCAGCTCAAGGCCGCCGAGAAGAACTACCTTGTCCACAACGAAGAGCTTCTGGCCATGAAGTACGCCTTGATCAAGTTTCGGGTTCATCTGCTAGGCAGTAAACCCTTGAGATCTACACAGATCATGCCTCATTAAGGACAGCGACTTTGTCGCCTCATCTTTCGCAGCGCATGGCGCGGTGGTTGTTATTCTTTGCGGAATACAACTTCAAGGTGGAGTACAAGCCAGGAAAGCAAAATGTCTTGGCTGACGCACTCTCTCGGCGACCGGACTACGAGCTAGCACACATTGTGTTTCTCGAGTCTCCACTCCATGAGCTTATCCGGGCGGCATACGTCGACGATGATTATCTGAGAGATCTAATCCAAGTCCTTGGGAACCGGTTCGGTATCATCGACGCAACTCACTACTCGCCAACAGGCCAAGTTGCATAGGTTCTCCCTCGCATAGGGTCTACTTTACTACCAAGTAGATCTCAGAGACGAGCCTCGTCTTGTTGTTCCCAACGATGGTGATATTCGTTGTCGCATCCTCTTTGAGGCGCATAACACTGTCAACAGCGGCCATTTGGGTCGCAAAAAGACGTACACGTCTGTGGCCCGGGATTTCTGGTGGCCACACATGTACAAGTGGGTTCGCTCTTATGTCAAGACGTGCAAAACGTGTCAGCGGGTTAAACCCTCTCCTTCATCGGCTGCGCCGCTTATGAGTCTGCCTGTTACCGTGGACTGCTGGCGCTCAGTGAGCATGGATTTCATTTTTGATTTACCATCCGATGGACGTGGCCACACTGGCGTGTTGGCTTTCGTATGTCGCCTAAGCAAGATGGTTAGGCTTGTACCCGTTAAGCGCAGTGTTACCGCTCCTCAAGCCGCCCAGCTCTTCATTGACAATGTCTTTCGCCATCACGGACTCCCAGAGTCGTTTGTCAGTGACCGCGACCCTCGCTTTGTCTCCCACTTCTGGCAAAACCTATTCCGGCTACTCGGTACGAAGTTGGATATGTCTACAGCAGACCATCCACAGACCGATGGTTAGACTGAGCGCGTCAACCGCGTCCTTGAAGACATTTTACGCAGCGTATGAGTTGAAGATCCCACCACGTGGAGCACGCAATTGGCTCAAGTTGAGCTCGCTATGAAAAATACAGTGCATGCATCCACATGCTTCATGCCGTTCTACGTCAATGGCTTGCGCCATCCGCGTACACCTCTGGCGTTGCCTCCGGCTTCCAGTTTGGGTGTGGGAGGGATTGAGGGAGAGGACCTAAGAGATCTTAAGGGCCTTCGTACATCCGTTAAACGGAACCTTCTTTCCTTTATAGAGTCAGGAGAAGCCATACGGGTGCGCGTCAGGGACGCTATGGCGGCGGCGCAACACTTGCAGAAAAAAACAGTGATCACCATGGGCGTAAAAACATGCATGTGTTCCAAATTGGAGCTTTGATTTTATTAAACGCTAAGAATCTGCCTATCGATTCCGTGTCTTCAGTAGACAGCACTAAGTTGCTTCCACGCTTCATTTGTCCGTTCAAGGTCATTGGTGTCCATGGCAATGCCTACACTCTGGACTTGCCGTCTGCTATGGCACCCATCCCACCTTTTACGTTGGCATGCTTAAAGTTTAGCATGAGGGGGATCTACCTGAGGCCGCTGGGGGATTAGTCACTTGACGCAGTGCGTTCGCACTCAAGCGGGACATCATCTCCTCTGTTGGCAGGGCCACAGCTTGCGCTGCAACAGCCCGAGCAGGCTCCTCTTGAGGGCGAAACGCCCCGATTGCGAGGCAACTTGTCGCTCCAAGCGCTCTACACGATCATAGAGGTTCCGAAGCCAGCAGCCATGTTCGCGGTACGACCCATCCCAGCTAAGATGGTACTCCCCCATCGCGCGCTGGATTTCGTTCACCGAGTGATCCAGACGTCGCTCTGTCTCGCCAGATCCAGGGCAGTACTTCGCCGCAGCTCGCTCACCGCTTCACTCGCCTTCCGCGCCGAGCGCTCTGCTTCCTTCGAGCGTCGTTCCTCCTCTTGCTGGCGTCCGCACAGCACGACCAGGGACGTACTCTGCTCGTCGAGCAGCTTCTGGCACGTCGGCACGGCATCCGACAATCGGTCGGGCTCCGCCCTCGCAGTCCGGGACTGGCGCGTTGTCCGGTCGTAGACCTCTCCGTCTTCCTCCACCTCTAAGGGGTAATGATGGCGAGCCCCACTTCCACGTGGAGACGTTGGTAGACCACCGCAGGCGCGGGGGTGTCGACCAGCTTCTGGTGAAGTGGCGCGGCTATCCGGCCTCCGAGAATACGTGGGAGCCAGAAAGCCTCCTTGTGGAGGACTGCGCTGATCTCGTGGCCGCTTATAGGCGCTCCCACGGAGCCGGTCGGCGTTCACGGTCCAAGAACACTCAGAGGTTCTATGGGCTGGGACTGTCGAGATTTATGCACCTTTGCAATCACCTCTTCGAGGACAACTTGTGGCAAGGGTTGGAACTTCGGGTCCATACGCTGATACCACTTGTCATCGGTCACCAACTGCGCAGCGCGAAAGCGAAGTCTACGCAACGCCAACCAGTCCAGTCAATACGACGAATTCCAGAACTCAGGAAGGGGGTAACCCAGACGTCGGAGCCAGCTCTCGAATGGTCGTCGAAGACGGCACGGAGAAGCGGAGTGTCCTCGTCGAGGACTATGGGACACTCCTCACAGCTTGATGCAGGTCTACCAGGTTGGCGGCTGACCTTCAGGTAGTCGGCGTAGTCCCGCAAGGTCCATACCTTACAGGCCAGCAACTGTTCCCGCGTACTCGGGGCCATCGAGTCAAACTCGCGCTTGCGGCTTCGACTTCGTTCCACAGGAACTCGTGCGAGATCGGGTCTTTCGGTCACTTGCCGTCGGCTTTCAGGGTGGAGTTGGTTAAGGTCCACACCTTCCTCCTCACCAGTGTTGTGACTATCATAGTCATAGGTGCAGGAGTGGCCGGTTCGGCTGGGACAGAATCTGTTCCATGGATCAAGGCTTCACGGGTGCAATCTTCTTTCCCTTTCTGCTTCGCAGCAGCAGCTTGGCTGCGAGGAGTGGCAGGACTGCCAGGATGCAGGGCTCGCTGCTGCTTTGTGAGATGTGGAGAGCCCACCTCAAACTCAGCTTATCCTTCCGACTCGTCGTAATCGACTTCTTCTACGTCATCGACTTCGCTCTTGGCATCATTCGCGGCTCTGATGCTCTTCAGTGCTTCCTGCACGGACTCGTTGTCTTCGCAGTCCCTTGGGGTGCCTGAGCGGGGTTCTCTGCCCCGCCACTGGAAGTCGATTCGACCTTCTTCGTAGGAGTCGGCTTGGCCGGAGGCTTCTCTTCTAAGGAGTCAGACTCATCCTCAGAGGCACGGATTGTCGGAAGACCGAAGTCGATAGGCTCCGGGTTGTCCGGATCCCGGAACTCGGTGTCGCTGTGTTTACCGGCATTCGCTGCCTCATACGATTTGGCTTGAAGTCCTTTGCCTTTAAGGCCCTCGTCTTCTGTTTGGGCGTGGACTTGGACTTTCCCGTTGCGGGAGTCTTGCTGCGCGTCTTCTTGGCGATGGCTTCATCAGCATCTGCCGGCGCGGCCTTCGCAGTCGATGCACTGGTGCGCGGGGCCTTAATAGGCTTCTTGGGGTCTTCGGTGGGTATGCCCTCCGAGCTGAATGTCTTGGTAGGCGTCTTGGTGTTCTTGGAGAGGCTCTTAGGGCTTGTCGGCGTGTGGGGATTCTTCGGGTCTTCCTTGGCGATTCCCTCTGGGCTGGTTGTTTCTTCACTGGCCTTAGATGTATTTCAGAGGGCCCTTGGGGTTGGTATCTGTGGTGGACGTCTTGCCTTCAGGCGTGTCCTTGGGGCTAGCGGGCTTCTTAGTTGGGGTCATGTCTTTTAGACGTCTTCGGCTCGAGGCGGCGAGTTTGGAAATGAGGTTGGACCTTTGAATGCGGCACTGGGTGCGCGTGTTTCGCTGAATTCCCCTCTTCGAGAAGTTTCCGTTAGACGGTCCTTCCAGTTTGGATATGGGAGGGTGTAACGGGTCCTGGCCCACCAGACAGGTGGATTGCGATCAATCTGATGTGTGTGTACACATTGAGGTTTTTCCCTGATGAGTTCAAACCTCACCTTATGGCTAGTGCCTGTAATTGTTGAGATACCTCATATCCTTTTAAGTACGGTTCGTACTTATGACAAGCACAAGACCCCGCTCCACTTGGTGAGTACAAAAGTGTGCGTTATCTACAACATATTACGGTACTACATCTTCATTAACTAAAATAATATACGTAGTTTAAATCTAACCTACAAGTGAGCAAGTAAATTAGTAGGGCTTCCTAATTAGTTATAAGAAAGCAGGGCTTTCTTCGGCTATCTTCGGACGGAGACGCAGGGCGTCTGTCAAGGTTTAAAGCTACGCTTCCTCTAACTAACGTGCGTGTGACCCCGTCACAGAACCAGACTCGGACAGTTCGGCTCGTCCACAACGTATGACTCTGGGTCCTATGTGGATCAGCACTGCTCCAAGCTCAAAACAAGCAGCGAGGACGACAGCGGATCCCGGATCCGGAGAAGCAAGAACCAACAGTGTCCGTAGATCTGATCTGATCGCAAGGTCTTCCCGATATGTCTACGGGGATGCAAGAAGAGTACTTCCAAGCTGCAATGAACAAATTCATCATGGAACAACAAGTGGTATGGTATAGGAATACACAGAAAATCTCACTACCAAATGGTATGAGTCCCACCAACAACAAGCGTCTCTCTAAAAAAGTCAACGAGAGTTGGATCTTAACCTGAAGACCAGGAACGATCCCTTACACCGGGTTGATTTTGTACACCGAGGTTATTATAAGTAACCCTTTAAAGTACACGCCTAGCCACGAACGAAGGCTAGGATGCAATATCGCGCTTTCGCGCTAACTCCTGCAGTTCCTCAGATGGAGGATACCGACTTTTGCAAGCCTTAACAGAAGTACCGAGGTTCTCACCCCGATGCTTAGCAAAATAGGTGCTGCTAATACACAGACCAATAATCTAATACTAATATCGGTCCCACTCTCTTGGCCACTCCTAAACTCTTGGATTGACCAGTAATAAACTATCGGTCAATGCACAATGAGTTTACTAACAGGCGTCCCAAGAAGCCGAGTGTAGCCAGGCACTTAAAATAAGCAAACGTATAGATTACTTACCGAAGTCGGACTTGACCCTTAGTTGACTTGGGGGGAAGACTGCTGACTTATTACTGAGTGGCTCCATGAGCCTCGTTAGATGGTCCTATCGCTAGTCTTATACCAATATACAATAACCAAGTCCATACCGATCCCCTTGTGGTGATCCTACTGACTGGATAGACGCTGCCGAACGGACGACACTTCTCCACTTAAGTACGCTTTGTAGTTCATTCTGCATCATGGGTACAAACCTTACCTTCCGCCGAGGTGTTTAGTACGCCCGTTGGAGACTCGGTCACTGGGTCACTCTTCCGCGGGAAATGAGAGTAGCCAATCGGGGCGGTGAGCTACCTTTTCACAGCAAGTTCTAACTGTCGTTGCCGGGCTACCAAGCAGCTCGGTCATTCTCCAAATCTCTACACCACAACTGCCCACGGCTCGACGCGTACCCTGGAAGTGGTGAGCTTTGTGACGCCGCACTGCTCCCCTCCATGTCTCGCCGACCCGATCTCCTGGTTCACGCAGCGTCTCTCGCACTGTCGGCTCTCGACAGTGAAATAGAGGTACGTTTCCGGTTCGTTTTGGTCGACGATATCTTGTTGTGTATGCCTCCTCACACTTCGTTCCGCGGTGCTACTTGCTCTTCGTCGCTCCAGGCTGCTCAGCTGTCTTTCGCCAACCCTCCACGATACTCTCAAAGCTCGGGTGCATCTTCGCCGGCGTCTACTGTGGATCTGCCATCGTCACCTGAGGGTTCGGACACTCCTCTTCCGTCTGAACCTTCGTTGTCTTCGTCAGTGGCCATGCCGACCACTAGTGAGGCTGTTCCCGGCTCTGCCGATACTCGGAACATCAAGCTTCGACCAGTCGATGTTGCAGCTTGTCCGACAAGTTGGTTGCCTCGCTCGCCAGCCACCTCTCCGCGTCGACTACGTTTTCCAGCAAAATGTCGTCTTTAATGAGGTGTGGGCTCGAGCCACTATCCAAGATCCAATAGTCACGTTCTGCGTTGACCGTTTCCGACACTACCAAATATAATTCACTTTTTCTTCATCTGGAACTTTTCCAACTTTGTTTTGACAATTGGCACGTAAGTGCCCAACTTCACCACACGCGTGGCATCTGTGCGTCTCGCGCCCGTGTGTTTCTCGCACGGAGTTGGCTACATCCCTTCCCACGTGTTTATTTACACCAGTCGTTTCCCACGCATGCGCAAATTGCGCGAGCTCCTCAGCCTGTCGAAGGTGATCCACACGGCTACCGTCTACTTTCGTCATCAACACAGTTCTCATCTCGCCCGAGGCGTAATAGACTATATTGTTCAGGACGAGGTAGGCAGCGCCTCCACCCGATGCTTCGGCCATTGCTACTAAGTATAAGTAATGCTCTGTCCACGACTTTTTTAGGATCTTTTGCGCTCGTGAATAATTTCATCGCTTGTCCTGGCGCGACGTGGGTCTTGAAAGCTCCAAGCAATATTTCAATTACGTATTGTAGCGTGGGCATTTCATTCCACCAAGTTTCGAGTCGTTTGTTATAGTACCTTTCAGTCATTCGCTGAAGATCATGACCCAGCAAATCCGCCTTCACATCCTCAGGCCAAGCAAATCCACAGGCATATTGCGCCAGAACAACTTGACGATCAAATCGCCTGCCCCATTCCAAAAAACCGGATCCTAAACCTTCGAAAAGTTCTTTCCCGTCAAAGGACGTATAGCCAGTTTTTTCTGTCGCGCGTCCGGATACCTGAACATGACTTGTCCAGGTACCTGCATTCCGGCTCCAGCACCTTGTGCGTTCCCATGAGCATCCGCGCCTCTGACGTCACCGCCAATGTTGTTGGGTTGAATGTTCGGCTGAGGCTCTCCGCGCGCTTGTTGCTGGTTCGCCATGGCAGCGGCATAGAGTTTCTGAAGTTGCGATCTTTGCATCCCGTACCCGGGCTGTTGTTGCCCGAAGTACTGGGTCGGAGCTGACGGGTGCGCTTTCTTTGCGGGAGGGTGGTGAACGGCGTACCAACTAGCGAGTCTAAGTGCATCCTTGGTCCTCGACCAAGTGCTGATTCGAATAAGCTCGAGTTTGTTTCCGGAGTCATGGGCTGATCCTCTCTGGGCAGACGCGTCTGCTCGTCAGCCATGTCCTTCTGGAGCTCATTGTGATGCTTCCAGGTTGTCAATCCGTCCTGTCATCTACCGCATGAGACGCAGTAGTTCCGTGGCAGTGTTGCCGTCAACGCCTTGTGCCTTGGAATTAGTGCCACCATCATCATTGTGTTTATTTTCTAGTTCGGAGACTAGTTCCTTCGGTTCGTGACTTTCGTCGAGGACGGATGGCGAAGCCTTGGCTACGTCGTCTGCGTTCAAGTCAGCGTTCATTTGGGCTCAAAACCTGTTAAAAATACACGGTACTTATACGCGCCCCTCGGGGCTTGCAAGAGGCGACTAGCCTATTAAGTGAACAAAGAGTAAGTGAAATTGGTTTTATACCTATATATACCGTGTCGATCACATGGCACGCCGTTTACTAATCCTCCTAAGTTCACGCTCCCACGTGGGAAGCTCACGAGACACCCAGATTCACATCCCACTGTCTGGCTCCAGTGCCTCGCGTAGCACTAAATTTCAACATACTGGGAGCCTGCGCACGGAGCCTGTGTGCAACCAAACGGAGAACCTCTCACAATCACGAAAAAGGGATCAGTTAACCTCAGAGTAACAATGAAGGGAAAGAGTCAAATTGTGAGTCTCACAGCCGTCTTTTACGCGTGAAGGACTTACGAACAATCTTATTTCCTACGAAAAGCGGGATGCTAAGGGCTACAAATTGGGCCGCAGAGGAGCGCAGCGAGTGCTAGAAACTGAAGACGGTAAACGCACTGTATTCGAGGTAAACGTTGTCAATAACATGCTGATGGTAGATGTCGGGGCGCCAGGATAGAGGTTCGTCGTGAGAGACGTAATACTCGCCGCATTGGACGCGGAAGAAGGCGTAAACGCGCAAGCGAATCCGTCTTTACAGCAAGGTACTCTCCTGGACTTTCATAAACGCTTTGGCCATCTTAACTACGATGCCGTGGAACGACTTTGTAGAGACCCAGCCTCGGGTATTGAAATCACCGACAACAGGCGTGTAAATTGTCTTACGTGCGCGCAAGGAAAGCAGACCAAAACCGCCAATCGCAGAAGGATACTGGGGCGCACTCGCCTATAGATAGGGTTGGAGGAGTCATTCGCTCGGACTTGAAAAGTCCCATGATCCCCAGGGATAGACTCGGCAATCGGTATATGATTAATTTCATAGACTAAAGAGCAGCTACGTGAGGGTTTGTGTGTCAAAGACCAAGGATGTGGCCGCCAAACTATTCGAGCATTTTTTGTGTTCTTTGAGAAGAGATTCGACTGCAAGGTTCACGTTCTACGCACAGACTCTGGAGAAGAATACGAAAACGTTGATTTGTTTTGTAAGCGCACCGGTGTGGCGAGACAAAGGACGGAAGCTCGCAATCAAGCAGGAAATGGGAAGGCCGAGCGCATGCATCGGACAATAATGAACATGGCCAGGTGCATGATATTTGCATGTGGTCTACCACTGAGTTTCTGGGGAGATCATGCATCGGACAATAATGAACATGGCCAGGTGCATGATATTTGCATGTGGTCTACCACTGAGTTTCTGGGGAGACGCAGTTCAATATGCAGCTTACGTCATCAATCGATCGCCTACAAATGCCAATACGCAAAGAGCGTCGCTTCTGAAGGCTCTAACAAAAGAAACTCCGGCTCTGGGTGAAATTGTTGCTTTTGGTTCGCCATGTACAGTTTTCAGGGACCCGAGGAACAAAAACTTTGTCCAAGGGGCGCAACACGGCATGATAGCTGGCATTGGTGAAGAAACGAAAGGATACAGAGCTTTCTTGCCGAAGGATCACGTTGTGGTGACAACTCAGCATGTAAAAAAACATTGAGACGCTGAGCAAGGAACAAAATGTTTTGGTGCAATAACAGTACCTTGAGGATTCCAGCGACTCGGAGGATGAAAATGTGGAAAAGGACACTTCCGGGCAGCAAGCTCGCGCTAGTGGAAATGGAAAAAGAAAACATGGACGCGGGATAGACCAGTGACGAGATCACTCCACCGCGGAGGAGAAAACGCCAGCGAAGACGCGGGCACAGGAACAGACGGTAGCGAAGCGCCGGCTGGAGTAGACACTCGAGATCGAAGACGCGGGCACAGGAACAGACGGTAGCGAAGCGCCGGCTGGAGTAGACACTCGAGACGTGGTCAATCACGTGTCTGAGGTGGACCCTAAGAATTATGGGGAAGACATTCGAAGTTCCAAAAGGGAGAACTGGGTGATTTCAATGCGGGAGGAGCTAGAAGCTCTGGAAAAGAATGACGTGTGGGTCGTCGTGAAACTACCTGAAAGGTTTAATAGCTTGCACTCAAAATGGGTTTTTAAGACAAAATGGGACGCAGATGGAGCTCTGGAGCGTTTTAAAGCTAGGCTCGTAGCTTGTGGAAATGAGCAAGTCTACGGCAAGGACTACAACTTTACGTTTGCTGCAGTTATCGAGATGTCAAGTGTGAAAATGATATTTGTGCTGTCTCGGAAGTGGCGTGTGCCGGCTCGTCACGGAGACATTCCGAACACGTACGTAAAGGCTAAGAAGGAAGCCGAGTTGCGAATTTTTGTGTGTATTCCTCAAGGAATGACGATCTCAGCTGAGACGCTAAAAAATAGGCGTTAGTCACGTTGGAGAACTTGGGCTGGAACTTCAAAAGGTCTTATATGGACTTAAACAAGCTGGGCGCCTGTGGAGTGAATTACTACACGAGCGATTAACGTCGTTGGGGTACAAGCAGTGTCTTACGGACATGTGCGTGTACTGGAAACGAATCGACCACGAATTGATAATCGTGGAAGTCTACGTGACGACTTGTTCGTCACGTCCACAGATGAGAAGCTAGTGGGTATTTTCTTCAAAGAATTGGAATGTCTGTCTGTAAAAGATCTAGGTCTGGCGAGGAAGTTTCTGGGAATGCGTGTCGACTACAGCGAAGACTTTGGGTATGATCTTGACCAGGAAGTCACCATTCGTGAGTTGTTGCAGGACATGGGCCTCGAGGATGCACGTGGCGTGCGTACGCCCATTGGGGAAGAGACGAATGACATTTTGGATTTGGATCTGAAACTGCCTACGGGCTATGCGCCAGATGGAGTGAACGTACAGAGGTTTCAATCACTAGTGGGGAGCCTGCTCTGGTTGGCACGCTGTACCAGACCTGACATAGCGTACGCCGTCCACAGGGCGTCAAGATGGACTCATAGTCCAACAGAGAGCGACTGGAAACTCGCAAAGATGATTGCAAGATATTTGCAGGGGTCCAAAGAACTGAGGTTCAGGATGCATGGAAATGAGAGCGCTGCAGAGCCAATACGCTTGGTGGCGTACAGTGACGCGGATTATGCGGCAGATAAGGTAGACAGGAAGTATGTAACCGGGGGCTGGATTACGGCTGCTGGAATGCCGGTAGCGTGGATGTCCCGGAAACAAGGTGGGGTATCTTTGTCAACGATGGAGGCTGAATTTACTGCAGCATCCGCGGTTGTAGCTGAGATCCTGGGAATTTGAGAATTGCTACAGGGATTGGGGATAGAGTGCGTGCTACCATTGTCGTTAAAGATCGACAATCAAGCTGCTCTGAAGCAGCTACAGGGAGAAGAGGCATCGTCAAAGGCCAAACACATTGACGTAAGGATCAAGTTTGTTGGGTCGTATACGAAGCGAGGAATACTCAAGCCGGCGTATTTGGAGAGTGAATGCATGCAGGCGGATCTGATGACGAAGGTCATGGCTGCACCGCGCCTGAAGGAGTTAAAGGCGCTAATTGGCCTGCAATAAGACGCGTTTGAGGGTGTTCTCACTAAGGGAACCTCTCGATGGAGGAGTGTTAAAATGTAGTGCTACTTGAGGCACTGGAGCCAGAGAGTGGGATGTGAATCTGGGTGTCTCGTGAGCTTCCCACGTGGAGCTTGACCTTAGGAGGATTAGTAAACGGCGTGCCATGTGATCGGCACGGTATAGATAGGTATAAAACCAATCTCACTTACTCTTTGTTCACTTAATAGGCTATTGTATTGGTAAAAATGCTGATACCAGCAATTGTAACTGCTTGACAATTTTAATCGTAACTCTCCACCTTCGTGTCTGTTTCAAGTCTAAAAACAACCACTACACAGCTAGTGATTTCTCTACAGAGAAGAGCGACGCCACAACTTCATACGAGCAAAGTGACAATGGAGGAGACCAAGTAAACACAATCGTAAAGAAGAAAATAGTAGTCTAGTACTACACTTTTTTCGAAAAATATTGGAAGGAGGAGTGTTTCTCGGGACTACGAACGACGAAACTTGTTCATCATTGCATTGGGTTGAAGTTGGCTGCGGTCGTGCGCGTCATGAAGGTCAACAACGAGAACCCCGGGGCAGTCTTCGAGGCAAGTTGAACTTAACTTATACATGTCTGTTAATTGTGAGATTTAATATAGTTACCATCAGTGGGCAATTTGCACTATCATTGTCATTAAACATCACCTCTACAAATAGATTGTTTGCTTATCTATCTGGATTGGTCGGTTTAAATTAAGTCAATGATTGACAATCTGGGACACTCGCAGCACAGCATTTTCTCTTGCAGTCCATATGTAGCATGCGTCCCAGCCAATCGGCGACGGGCATTTAATGCAACCCAATTCGTGGAGCTTTTCCATTGGCGAACAGTCTAGCTTTGAGAAGCTATAGCTTGAAAACGGCTGCAAATTGGCCAAAACGGACCTCAATTTTGGACTCCTCGCACGATTTTACCCCTTATATCTAAATGTTGATATAGGTTTTTGCAGGTATAGTGCTCCATATGAGCCCCAATCCTGGTATCATCAATTCTTACCTTTACAATACGGAAGTGGATATTTAAACAATCTCAGCTCGAGGTAAATTCGAACAGAACCGCGTCGCACAGTTGCATTCCAGCACACCATCCGGGATGGGTGGATGCCCATCCCCACGACAACCCAAAGGGGGATTTCTAAAGTGATTTAGAAACGAACAAAAAGGGGAATTTCTAAATTGATTTATTTGGAATTAGTGGAGGGTGAGGATCTTGCAACAGCCCCCGCAAGCGTTACTGACTCGTGTGGGACGTCGGGCGCCCAGCGCACCCCTGCTTCTTCAAGCAAGAAGGCAAGTAAGCGCAAGAGAGGACCCACACCAAAGAATGCGCACGCAAAACGACCGCGCCGGGAGTCTTCGACGCAATCGAGTAGTCTGGGGGGTGCACAAAGCGGCCAAGGAGAAGATAGTGTGGACGAGCTGTACGAAGAGTCGAGCCGAAGCTCCTCTTCGATCCCGACAGAAATTGGAGGCTCCGATAGCTTGGATACACTTGTTTTGGATCAGTTTGATGATCTCGTCGCAGTGCCCAAGTTGGACGTACACAAGTTCACTTCTTATGCTGCTTTTCTCGAGTATTTGTGCAGCTATGCTAAGCGCACGTATCAGGTACTTAGTTGGTTTATTTTCCCTATACAAAAAATTATGTATATTAATTTAAATCATGTACGCTATGTTTTTATTGTAGATTTACACTCGACGAACTTCTGCTCCTGTTCAAACGCGAAATAAACGGATAAAGCAGAACGGGTGCAAAGTGGACTTCGTACCCGAATATTTCAAGTACTACAATATGACCTACAAATGTACCCACGCTGGAGACGTAATTCCTGCGACTGCTCGGCATTCAGGTAAACGCCCAAATCAGTTTTTGAGGAGAAGCGGGTGTCCAGCCCAGGTAAGAATGCAAAATTCGTTTGTGTTGGGTAAAAGTGCTGTTAAATTAATATTGTATTGATGTGTAGATTAATTTGTGCGTCAAAAAGATTGACGATGAATGGCACAATGCGATAAAGACGATGAAGGTAATTTTACAAGATGAAGCGACAGTTGGTCAGTGGTTCGAAATGTTTCATAAAAATTGGGAGACGTGCAAGGAAATGTGGAGCTCAATTTTTCGAGGTAATATTCCGCATATGGGTAACCAGACAAATAACAGGTATGAGCGTTTCTATTCATATTATACGGTGATAACTATACTAACTGTGGATTACATGCAGACTTGAATCAAATTGGCAGAAGTTAAACCGCCTTGTTGATCGATCTTCTTGTGTTGATCATTGTTGCGTCGATTTTATTCTGGCAATCAGTTCAGGAGCGGGAGTGGCGGCGGATTTTACACCGTGTGGGTACGTTTGATAATCCGAGTTACGATTTGGAAATGACAAAGCTGGGTAACCTAATTTCGAAACACGCTGTAAGTCAAGTCAAACAGCAATACGATTTTGCCCTGCGTCCAAGTACGCTACTCACACTATCCAATTCCTTGTTACGTGATGATTCACTTCGATGCACCCGCAACTGCCACGGAGATTGACCAAGATGCTTGCGATGCCCCGGACGAGTACACGCTTAATTCAGTCAAATGGACTTGCTCCTGTATTTTTAATGTGACTCGGCACCTGCCGTGCCGGCACATTATTTATTTTCGCAAAGTTTCTCACTGCACTGAATTGGTTCCTGCTTCGATAGTTGGTTAATTGATAATTTCCGCTATTTAAGGACCCAGAATTACGATGATCTTCATATGGTGGATTCTTTCAATATGTTATCTATCGAATCGGTACCTGTTACGAGTGCAGCCAAGACGCAAGGTGTAAAATTTAAGGAACTGTTGGATGTGGGTAAGAAGATCGCAGAGGTTCGTTGTTTGTGGGGGAGTAAAGCCCAGTCCGAGCTTCTTGACTTAATGGGTCAAGTTTTGACTGAGATGAAGGGGGGGGACTTCCAACAAGTCTTTCTGGAAGTTCTTCTAGCGAACATTTTGCTGAAGGTTGTGTTCGGGATCATGACAACACAGCAACTTCTCAGACGAGTTCACTTTTCACCTTACAAGACATGAATACCATGTGTGAAATTTTTGATGGTCTCAGCCCTATTTCTACAGATAATGGAATACCAAAAAATCAAAACAAGACGAAAATACCCCAGAAACAGTGGAGAAAGCAGTGGAGACTATCGAGATTGATAATTGTGGTGATACACCCACCCAGATTGACAATTGTGTTGATAGTACATCCTCAACTACTGAAACTACTCAACCACCACCACCCCTGACTGATGAAGGAGATGCGGAAGAGAGGAATACTGCGGAATCTGGGTCATCCCGAGATAAAACCGAAGATAAAGGTCACGCACAGCCCAAAGCTTCAGGAACTGTGGTACCATCTGGAACTGTTTCACAATCTGAGATTGTTGTTGACGGTCTGGCCAATGATGCGGTGGACAGTGGTTTACGTGTCCAAAAGAAACTGGATGGTGCATTTCTAAAGTGGCAAGCAGGCCAGGGGCACCTAAAGGATCTCGAAAAGTCGCAAAGAAACAAAGAAAAAAGGAAATGGACGAGACTATTGCACGTGTTAGTTCCGTCGCGAAGGGGGGACAAGTGACTTCATTGCAAGTGTTGGCTCAAGCCTGTATCGCACAAGGACCTTACGATAAGTTGGAAAGTGCACTACGAAAACTGAAAGTGCGGCAATTAAGGCGGTCAAATATTAAGATCACGACAACGGATACGGGAAAACTACCAACGCCTCCGAGTCAAGTAAACTCGGTACTTGGATTGCCGACAGGTACAGCGTGCACCACTCAAATTGCTCGATTTCAGAATAACTGGATTTCTGATCACGACAGTACCATTCCACGATCGAGCTTGTTAGTGACTGTGAATGGTATTATTTATGAATCACGCGCGGTGGACGATATGAGGCAATGGCATGTAATGATGCAGCGTCATTAAAAGAATTGATGAGTCTATTCAATGGATTTTGAATTTTACGTGGAGCCCTGACCGAGTGAGATGTGTTTCTAATTCAGAAACGGCGATGCCACCAAGTGAAGCAGAACTTCGATTAAAGACTTCCAGAGTCCTTCATAATGATTTTTTGCGAGTATTTTTTGTGGGAAGCATGAGCTCGACGAGACTTTTTTGGATATAGCTATTCTTCGTATGATTAAGATCCATAAACAGAGCCGTCACGATTCCCGGCAATGTTGTCACACTGCCAAGGTACTTACCGGAGCGATTACCTGTTCAAGACGCATTTCGGGTAATTTCACGAAGCCTGCCTCTCCTTTTTATTCCTGTGCATATGGATGGAATCCATTGGTGCGGTATAGCAGCCGACGTTGCAAATGGTATAGTTACCATTTTTGAGCCACAACAAGCCGGTGATCGAATTGCCAGACTAAAGAATGTTGCTGTCAAGGAGATAATTCCACTGCTACCACCACGAGACAAGACTGAAAGTATTTACAAGACTTCGATCTTTACGCGTATGACTCAAGTGGATAACTATAATTGTGGGGTACGTGCTAATTTTCTTTGAAGCCATGCTTGCTCGTGTCTCCATGAACGATTTCGAAGACGACAAGCGAGTGGAGATGATGCGTCTTTTTCGGTACAAGTACTTGTGCTACACACTTGCTTAATTTTGATAATACACGTAATAGTTCTTTCATTAAATTAAAGTCTAAGTATGCAATGAAATGGAAGTACTTGTTCTGCATTTACCTACCGGAAAGTACCGTAGTACATTTTAAACATGCTCGTGATTGGCTAGCCGAAGGTGCGAACAATGAGATATCTGCGAATTATGATTTCTGTTATGCGGTAGTCGTCTCCTGCAAACCCCGAGGGGCGCGCATAAGTACCGTGTACTTTTAACACAGTACATGTGCGGAGCTGCAGGTGCTTATCAGTCTGCTGTATCGAGCCAATTGCAGCAGCAGTGAGAGCCACGAAAGCTCTGAATTCTGTTGGAGAAGCCACTGTCTTGATTTTGCAGAGATTGTATTCCAGGAAATTGAGTTGCTACTGACACATCTCGGCTCTGATCTGCTTGGACTAGTAACGCTCAGTTCAGGAAATTGAGTTGCTACTGACACATCTCGGCTCTGATCTGCTTGGACTAGTAACGCTCAGTTTGCGTGAAGCTGATGGTATCTGCTCTTCAATGCTGGAGCGTCTGGATCAAACTACTCGTCAACGAGAGGAGCTCCGAGTAGCTGAAAGTGCGCGGGTTGGGTGTCAATTACCGGTGGAGATGAAAGCAAGTGCCGTACGAGACTTTGCACTCCCTTTCAATGAAGAAACTGACTCGCGACTGCATTATCGGACACCCATAGAGTCGCTCTTGTACACTAATCGTGAGAAGGTTCGGGACGCGTTCCTGGGTCTCTTACGCCAATTCCAGCAAAAACAACACAGTCTTCTTGGTATTGAGAATGCCCGAGTGGCAGCAGCTGCTATTGTATCCGCGCGTGAGTTGTTGGCGCAGGTTTTGCCCGAGAACAAGTGGTGGTTTGCTACGTTTTTTGTCCAGGAATTACTGCAAGTGGGCTCCAACCCTTTCGGTGAAAGTGATAAGGATCTAGTACTGAAGATCATGGAAGATAAACTCGTGGTGAAGAATCCAGATCGCTTGCGTAAGCTCCATCGGCGTTTTTCAAGCCAAAAACCGCTAACTAAACCCCCGCAACAGCATTTGCATGTTAACAGTGGCTCAAATGGGTTTAGTAACAACAATAAGAACAGCGGAAGAGGAAACAACAGTCCACCACGGAAACATCGGCAAGACACGAGATCCATCACGAATGAGGACGACGCAACAACGAACTTCACGGCAACACTTGACCGAATGAAGAGCTTTTTCACGGATAATCAGCTCTTCTTCTTCCACTTCCTGCATAGTTGTGACAGCTACGAATTTTCCGAACTCGTCAAGCACCAGTTGGAGCGGCAATTCTACATTATTCAAGAGAGTAATTCCCCTACTGCTGATACACGGAAAACGTTCACGGAAGTAGTGCTAAGACTCAAAGTGGTGGCGAAATTCCTCGGATATCTTCGCTTCTCGCCTCAATGGCAAGTCACGTCTTCAATCCGTCAACTATCAGGGCAAAATGCTGCATTGAAGGCCGTTGAGCGTGAAGGGATTAGCACACTGGAAGTGGCCCGTGACTCGAGTCTCGACGTCAAAACTTTACTGGAGAAGAGCATTTTGCAAGCATCCATCTCCAAGTGCATTCCGTGGCTATGCGACTACCTTACCATGCTCTCTTTGGATAAACTTTCTTCGGGAACGATCTACTTCAAGCAGCTTTTGGTTCTACTTCAGCTTTTGTATCGGTCCCCGCGACTAAATTCTTTGGGTGAGACTGGACTCTACATTGCGATGCAGATTGAGCGTATATTCCACGTAATGAAGCTGAACGCTGGCTTCTTACACAGTGAAGACTATCTGTCTCAAGAACTCCTTCCGTCACTAAAAGTGCGTTTGGCGCTGTCAAAGGAAGATGAAGTCTCACCAGAAGAGTCAGAAGATGGAATAGGTGAAGATCACCTGCCATTCTTGTACAGTCAAGTGTTTGTCCAGAGTTGTGTAAGCGAATTGGAAGACTTGCGTGGATTTATTCAGACTGGAGCTCAGCCATTACCACGCAGAAAGCTTTCGATCGGCACCGGGATGACGACTAGAGGGCAGTCTGTCACTCCTATCCGCTAGCTCAGCCATTACCACGCAGAAAGCTTTCGATCGGCACCGGGATGACGACTAGAGGGCAGTCTGTCACTCCTATCCGCAAGCTCCGACCCTTACAAGTAGTCATGGAAACTGGCCACAGCAATGGCGATATATCGTCTTTCACTCCTAAACTTGATAGCGATGTGTACACACGTACTTCAGGCGTAAAACTGACCACGACAGCGTTTCCTAGTGACGAGTCGTCACTCCAGGAAGAAAATGATATACTGGCCGAGGCAGTTTTCAAGGTGCATCCTAAGCTGAAAGCAGTGGTGGGATTTGTTGTGGACAACGTAACGACTGACGTGTGTGAGCATGTTATGACCCACATTGTGACCCCACGAGCTGATGGACTTGTCGAACGGTGTGCGTCAGACAGTGGATTTCTCTCCGTTGAACGGACGTCTACAGTAGATGAAGATGCTGTTTCTAGTGCACGAGCTTCGTTTCAGATGCTGATCACGTCGAAAGCCCGCCATGAAGTCAAGTTAACGGTTCTTGTAGCGTTGCAAGAAGCTGTTCGTCTTGGTGAGAATCGAGTTACTGCTGCCATTCCTCCCTTCATGCCTTCGTCTTCACATCCCACACTGACCCAATCAATCGTGTTTGTGGCGTTGCAACGAACTCGCGAAGCTCTGAAAACTTTAGTACCAAAAAGCGCTCAGACGGAGTTTGTGAAACGCTTGGCTATCCGGAACAAGAGTCTGCTGAAGGAATCAGGCTGGAGTTCAAAGGCGACAGTGACTGCAGTTCCTTCTGTTTCACTCGTTACGTTGGCTGTTGTCAGCGCGAGCGTGGTACCAACTACAAGTGTTGTTAACCAGGAAACCATCCAGCTGTGCGAAGAAGAGCAGCGGTACCTCTCCTTAAAGAAATGCATGGCCGATATATCGAAGCATACGAGCTATGAAGCTAAGAACTCAAGTATTGCGGAGTGGGAACATCACACGACTGCATTTGTACGGTGCTTGTCCGCATTCAAGAGTTCTTACACCGAGTGCGTAGCTGCTGGAGATTTGAACTCAGCAGCTTCCCCGTTAAAGATGACAGACCTGATACTGTGGAATATCGTTTGGCATGTTACGACATCGTGCTTACAAAAACTGGGATCTTCACTGAAAGTGTTTGCTGCGTGTGAGTTGCTGTTGATGAAGGAGAAGCGTCTCAAAACAATCGACAAGACGTTCACTCAGTTTCTGAGCAAGTTTCTGCTTGTGCTTCAAGTGATAACTCAGTCAATTGCTCAGACGGCTATAAATGACGTTGCAAGTTCGCGGTTGCAGGCCCTGCTTACTTTCACAAAGAACCACATGACGGTACTATTTTCTGAGCCACTGACTGGATCCGATGATCACGATGATCTTTTCAGGCGTTTTGCCGTCCCAGCAAACTCGCAAACAGTCGCAATGTTACGAGAGTTCTTGTCCACCGACGATAGTGAGCAACTTCAGACGAAACTTATCGAGATTAGCAAATGGTTTTGGACCCAGCAACAATGACAAAATACTTGAAGTAAGGAAGGGACTGTAGAATACATGGTAATTTGGTACTTTCCGTGTTTTTCGGACTATTTCTCATGCACATTTTGATCACAATTTCTGGCCTGACTTTGTACGTTTATTCCGAAATTTAGGATTTAGTCTTCCCTAAAAATTACGGGAATGCGTCATCTTCGCATTGAAGATAGCTTAGGACAGGAGTTATACGGTACTCCCAAGCGGTCCTCGTAATAGTGATGTCCCTCTTAATAATGACACCGCATTTTCGAATAATGGGTCGAGATCGTCGTGCGTTCTTCTCTGTCCCTCTTCTCCTCTTCGAGCGTATTCTAACTTCTTCTACGTCTCAGGTGGAAGGTCCCGTGACGAGGATAAGCACTCGAAGAAATCTTCCTCTTCGTCAAGTCGCCGCCGGTCCGAGGACGAGCGCTCGTCTCGTCACAAACGTCACAAAAGCAGTCGCCACGAGGACTCAAAACTGACCAAAAGACAACAAATCACCGAAGAAGACTATTTTCTGCGCCAAAAAGAGTTCCGAGTGTGGTTGTCTCAGTCCAAGTAAGTAGCGATTTATCGCTTTTGCTTTCTTGTTTTTCTTCTAATGTTTTTACTTTTATATACGCAGAGGTAAATATGTAGACGATTTGTCAACAGAGGAAGCCACCGACCTGTTTAGGGACCAATTTGTTAAGAAATGGAACCGCAGTAAGCTATCCAAAATGTTTTACGAAGGGTTGCCGGACGCGGTAGTAGAACAAACCAAGAGGACGCGTCATCGCTGGGGGTTTGTGGCCAACCTTGGAGACAAGGAGAAATTTGAGTTGGCAACTGCCAAAGACTCGGTAGATGTGTCAACCAAGAGAGAAAATCTGTTGAGCTCGGGAAGGAAGCGGGAGACTGTGAAAGGGCCAAAGTTGGAGGAGGAGAATAAGAGTAAGCATAGAATCAGAGAAGAAGAAGATGATGATAAAAGGAAGCGATATAAGCTTGATCGGAAGAGAGACCGGGAGTACCGTGATACCGTCCTGGATGAACTGGTTCCCAACGCTACAGGACGAGAAGCGCAGATTGAGAAACGACGGCAATTGAGCCAGAAACTCCATGGAGCTGCGAGAGACCGTGAAAATGGACGAGATGGACTTGATGTCAGTGAAGAATTTCTGATGGGTGGAGGAAGAGAAGCTGGTGACGATAATTTGAAGCGCCGAATGGACCAGCGTGACTTGGCGAGACGTCGTAAACAGGAGAAGCAGGGAGAGAAGCTCGCCGGGTTGAAGGTACAGTGCTATGAGTGTTGACATTGTTCTGGTGTAGGTTACTCATATATATTTGTACTGGGTTTGATATTGGTTCGTAGGCAAAGGAGTCCGCAAGAATGGATAAATTCCTCGAGGACATGGGACTGGCTGGGCCTAACGCCAATGGTGGTAAACCAATGACGATCGCTCCCCGTCAGTAGGTGATCTAAACCCACGCAAAGATTTTGGAGCACACGACAATCTGCTAAAGACGTTGGTTGCGCTGATTTCATGACTCAATGGACTGTTGCTCAAATGCTTTAAGCTCCAGAAACCACTCGACCGAGTCGTTGGAAAACTTGTCCATCTATTTGATCTCGTCACCAGTGTTGAGTAAAAGGATGACGATGAAGACCTACTTGAAAGAAACAATTGTATGGAGCAAACATAATCACACCGCTTTACCAATTTCTAGATGGTATATCATATCAGTGTGATCTGCCTAGCTGGCCGCCGGTATTAATTAATACTTAGCGCAACATTGGTGAAAGAGTGTTTGTTACCCCGGCTAGTACCTTTATCACGGACTTTTTCCAAATGCTGGCACTATTTCACTAATGGTTTCAAATCACTCTTAACCCCTTTAATGAGAGTGGTTACTGTACCCAACTGAAAATGAGCGGGTGAAAGACACATAAAAGGGCCAACGGAGGCGAGCGTGCGTAGCCACAGCAAACCCGCGCGGGGTGCCCGCGAAGCAGGGCCGCGAGGTATTGCGTAGGCGGGCCCAGCAACGAGCTTTCCGGCGAGCCGAGCACTGTACTCGCCAGGTATTAGAATCTTTTTATTGCAGGAGCGCAGCGACTGCCTTTGCGAAGCAAAGCCATTAGACGTCAATGACATCGGTCCTGAAGAAAGATGGGCAAAAGAGACATGATGAGCAGTTAATACAAACTTGAAGCTTAAAAACATTATGTGACCACTTGAGTTGGGCACTGTAACACGTGCCCCCCTGCGTGTCCGTCCACTTCCCTTGGGTACCGTATTTTTAAGGCACCCCCTTAGGGAGTCCCTACGTTCCCCAATTACCGGTATAGGGAGAAAACGTACACAATTCGCATTAATTACGATTTCACACGCGGTATTGAATACCGGTACGATAAAGTAATTTTGAATTTTCAATATGTAGACACTGGTGTGATACACCATGTTTAGCGGTACACAAGACATAAGAGCTCGAAGAGATTTATTGTGGCACTTTAGATTGGAAATGGTAGAAAAGAATCATAAAATAATACGTATATTGAGTTAGATCTCACAAACATCAAGGAAAACTGTAGAGAACATCTTGTATCTACAATTTTCCGTGTCTTGTGGAGACATAAGCGGATTCGTTATCGTCTGTAAGTCTTCGCTTGGTTTTGTCTGCATGGTCACTTTAAGATATGCTTCAAACCACTTCACAACGAGTATCCCACAGTTGTATCCATCCTGTTGGCGCCAAGCCTTAGATTGCCTTATCGTAAACTTGAAAGCAGGATCAATCAGAGGGATAACACGCTTTTCCATGATGTCTTCAACTTCCTCAATGTAGTGCATCGAATCATAAATCCATACCGTACAGCTCCGATAGTCAACAATGGCGCCACACCAATGCGATACATCAACTTGAATATAAACGGGAAAAAAACACTCGTCCTTTTGCACCTTTGCTCAGTATCTTTTCCTGCGTGTCAATCATATTCATCCTGTCTGCCTCATCCTCGAAGGCCAATACTGAGTCCACAACGAAAATTTGAGTGACACCTCCCCTGTTTTATCTGCGGCTCGAGCTTCTTCTGCCACGTGCAATGCTGCAACAAGTGTACATCCATCTGACAGCCATTTGTTTCCTGCAAACTTTGTCAACTCTTCGAACTCGATAACTGTTTCAACAATTGGAGACTTAAATGCAGAATACATGTTCATCAAGGGTATTTTAGTTAGAATAGTGCGTCGTTCTTCAGTTGGGTGTTTTTGCCCGGTCCATTTCATCAGATCTCGCGCTGACTGTACCTTTTTCGACAGACTGTGCCACTCCTTCATAGTATCGAGGTCCTGCATTGAAAATACCCCCCCCATCCAATATGTGAACGGCAATGTCGGTTGCTACCGGTGTATAGTGCTTGTTGCTTGCTCTCGAAACACAACATTTCTTCCCGCTTCTATCGATTTGTTGACCAGAACTTCAGAAAGAACGAAGCGCACGTTACTCTCAGTTTGCAACAATTGTCCAGTCGATTTCACACGAGCCTTAGGTCGCTTGAAGGCAGCATTCTGGAACATCGGGCGGATGGCTGCTAATACGGGCCCAACTGATTCAAGCGACAGTCGTTTCTCGTCCACATATTGACGAAGCTTTGCTAGTGTGATATCACCCACAGTATTTAACTGGTCTGCTAAAGTCTTGGTGTCTTCAAATTCTTTGCGCGCTTTAGCTTTCTTGGTCGCTAGCTTTTGTTTTGGACGCCCCGACGGTTTGCTGGCGGTATTCAGCTTAATACCCAAATCTTGACTTGAAAGTACCACATCGTTCTCATCTCCACTGTCCTCACTTAACAAGAGTTGTCTTCGGATTGTGCGTGGTGTAATTGGTGACAAATCGTTTGATTTGGTGGATATTCCACCAACTTCCGCAGAATTTGTGTCCAAATCGGTTACAGCATCATCAATCACCCAGGTAACCGAGTCAATCTTCTTGTTAGTGAATTTGTAACAGTCGGAACCTATGAGAATCTCAGTCAATGTCGTTTTCGTACCAGCACTCTTAACTCCAACATCTTTGTACTCGCTGGTCTCATCACCAGCATTCGTAGAATTGACGGCTGTATCACTAACTTTATCCAAATTGGTAACTTTATCGGAATTGACAGGATTGTCACCAATTATGACATAATTGGTGACTTCGTTTCCAACTATCTCTGAAATCCCGGTGGTCGTCACTTTTAGAGGATTAGGGACAACCCCGTCAATCCTTGCAATGATCTCCAGCTTCTTCAAATAGTCCATCCAATTGTGAGAGCTACGTGGTCCTTTGTCCGCAATTATTCCGCAATTCGCTGGCAAACTGCAAAGCCTGCACGATACTTTTCATTGTGTCCTAAAACACGACCCAATGGCATTTCTACTTCTTTGATGGAGAAAATTGGAGTAGTAGTCGCGTTGTCATCAGCCCCGTCCTTATCAGCAATTAGCCACCGTTCTGGAATTGTATCGTGAGGTATGACCCAGCGAAACTCATATCTCTCTCGGCGAACGTACATGATGTGACGACATGGAAGAAGGAGTGTTTGGTGAAAACAGCAACTGCAACTTGCATCTTCCACGTTGACTGCAAAGGTATCACCAGACTCCTCGTTCATAACATTTGAGAACGAGGGACTTACGTCATCGGTCGAAATTTTATAGACCACCAGTTTGCTAAGCTTCAACTGCTGCTCCACCAAGTCACATGCATGCATGCCGAGTTGCGAACTTTGCCAAAATATTCATTTCTTCATCATATCTTTCGTTATATCTATAACCAACACGCTTCGTTTTTGAAAAATATTCGTCTTCAGCTGATTGTTGTAGGAAAAACAAGTGGTCAATGCACTCATCCATTGCCATGTGACGATGCAAAATTTCTTTGGCAGCACCCCAACTTGCCTCCAAGCGGTTGTTTGTATTGTTGTCAGGATGGAGAATATCTCCACGTTTGAAAGTGTACCATAATTCCTTGCAATTCAACCAATTTACTTCGAAGTAATCCATAAACGCAGTACTCGATCCACACAGCTTCGACAAAGCGGAGATGAATGGTTGAATAATTTTCAGTAGCAGCACGAACCAATAGCGTCAGTAATTTTTTACGTGTCTTTTCGAAGTTCGTGAATCCGTAATTTTTCTTGCTCACCTCACGTTTCAGGTAATCGATAACATGAAAATGACAGAGAATCAGGAAACTCTTCCCGCAACAATGCTAGCTCCGTGAAATCTTTGTCAATGACAATCACCTTCACATTTGCCCAAGATGGGTTGTTTTCCTTGAATGCAGACACAGCACACTCCATATTTGACCTACTTTCTCCATCGACAAGTGCATGCTGAGCAAACGCACCAGACCCAAATTTATCGATAACCATAAAGCTAAACAATCGATATCTACAGTGCAAACGGTTTTAAAGTTAATTGGTGTCTAAAATGCCAACTCTAAAATTGCGTGCATTACCACTAAATGAATCGTACCGATTTATATTAGTGCCGTAGGTTGCATCGATACACATAGCTTCGGGAATTTTACGCGTCATCCGCCTCATAAAAGCCGTTTGGAAGGTAATACACGACGTGAGTCCCGTCTTCGTATCACGAAAAACATTGACGGCGTTTCCTGGGCCCTCGCTAAATTCCTGAAAGAGTTGAGAGACGCGGACGTTGTCGTCTCCAGAGGTGTAAGTTTCCCGCCGCATCTTGGAGATAAGATTTTCAACATCTTTGGGTAGAATCTTCTTGCCAGAAACCTCTTTAAGATAGCGCAGTATCTTTTTTTTAGCCACCTACACACCACAAAGTACAATATAATAACATATCAGCCAGCAATCTCAATGCGTTTACAACAATTTATGACGCACCTTGCACCAGGGTTTTGACGACACCACGCGTATGGGGAGACGTTATTTGGCGGGCTTCAGCGTAGGAAGAGTATACGTCTCGGTTCACGATATGATTGTAGCCTGTAGAATGAGATGTGACTCGAATCTTGACACACCATCGTCATCCTTGACCAAATTCGCATTCAACTTCGCCGAGCATTGCATCGAACGAACGGTGTGGTTCGTTCGCTTCCCTTTCCCCCTGGGCTTGAACTCCCATCCATGCGTGCAAATGAAGTATTTTGCGTACGGGCCTAAGCTCTCATCCTAAGTTTCTGCGGTGGTGCCTCGTCGCGCAGCTTGCCAAATCCGCGAGTTATTTCGGTTGTTGACGGAAACAGTGGGTCTAATCTTGTACATCTGATGCGTGTTTTCTTGGTAACTTGCGTTGGTGCAGCATCAGACAGCATTAGATGTTAGCATAGTGTTAAAGCGTTATAATACACTCCAAATTACATGTTACCGTGTAAACTCTTGATGAAAAACTCTTGCCACGAAGAGAACACACCCTTGAACTGGGGAAATGACTGGACAATAGCTTCATCTT
>JAIKVB010000174.1:0-38174 GCA_024679045.1 Phytophthora brassicae | reverse complement strand
AGCTGACGCAGGACATCCAGGGGATACCTCTGCATGATCACGAGTCTGAAACCCAACTACGAATTGTGGGCTACGCGGACGATTCTGCGATTTATATAGCAGACAAGAGCATACAGGACGCGGAAATCCACACAGTAAAGCGGTTTTCGGACGTATCCGGGCTGCTGCTTACTGTGTACAAGAGTGCGGCGGTCAATTTAGGGGGGAAGGGTCAACAGGACGAGACAAGGAACAGGGGACCCAGCAGAGCGAACAGTAGGGGAGGTGGAAGAAGTGAGGTATCTGGGCCACATTGCTGGACCAGGAGACACCACGTCAACTGCCTGGAGTAAAGCACTTGGGGTGTTGAAGGTCCGTCTCGCATTGGCGGAAGTCAAAACCAACACGGCAGCCCAACGAGCAATGATAGCGTCAGCCATTATTGTGCCCAAGTTTCTTTACGTGGCGCGGCATGCGTGGCCAACGGAGAAGATGGTAGCAAAAGCAGACAGATGGATACGGAATTTTGTTTGGAACGCGGTCTTTACGGAGCCTATGTCGACAATGCGTGGGTGGGTACAGAAGGCGCAGGCAGAACAGAGATTAAAGAATGGATGTCCCGAATGTCGAGTCAGAGCTCATCGCAATGAGTGCGAGTATGGTCGGTGAGTGGGGTTGACGCAGGACCGCACGACGCAGAGGGTGGGCGAAATATTGCAGGCAGACGAAGGAGGCAAGGCAGCAGATCTTGTTTTCAATGGAAGCAAGCCAAAGACTAGACTACTGATCGGCGCCTGGAGTACGGGTCGACCTTGGGTCGAGCTTTGGATGGCAGGGGACAAAAGGTGGAAGAACACCCTCGCCCCTGCCTTGGGCAGTCCTGCCTTGGGCAGGGGCGAGGGTGATTCGAGAGAAAATGAGACTGCGGCACGGACTACAGTTACGCTGGACACGTCAGGGATTGGAATGTCAATGCACGGGCGAGCTACAGACAGAATTACGACAGGCTAGAGAGAGGGGACGGGCTTTGTTTGGAGAGTGTATGACCGGGAGCTATGTAACATCCAACTGGGACAGCTGTGGTTGTGGGACGACGCAGGGAACGATCAGAGATGGGGGGAAGTACGGAACAGTCATACAGCAACCGCGCAGGAAGCGACTCAAGGAATTGCTGAGTATGGCAGCAGGTGAAGGGGGTAAGGTGATTTTCACCCACGTGGGTCTTCTCCCCATCGTCTCAAGATTGCGTTAATGATTTTTAATCATCGGTGCGACGCTGACGTGATTGGGTACATACCCATTCGATACCGCATAAAGGCCTCCAGCACCATGCGTCGACGCCTGTATACTTGATCCGTTAGGGACAATAACTGTGCTGTCCGGTCGTATTTTTGGTTCACTCGCCATCTCCATAACGCAGTTATCACCACCGCGCACCCCAAAGCCCACATGGCACATGCCGTGTCATGTACTAACTCCCATTGTTCTAAGTGTTGTTGGGACGCCCAGGTCAGTAGCCATTCCGGTGTCTTCTCGAGCTTGAACTCAAAAATCTCCACCACACCCTTATGCTGCTCCTCTACTCCGCTTGCGCCTTGACCCCGAAGTCCCCACTGCCGTGCGTACATGCTCCACAATACCTGCGCCCTTTGACAGTCCCATACCAGATGTACTGTGCCCGTAGTTGTGCTCGTCTTGCAGCCGTTGTCTATGCAGCGAAGACCTAATTCGCTTCCTGCCCACAATCGTAGTCGATATCACTTGAGCCTATAAACATTCTGAATCATGTAAGGTGGTAGCTCCTTCCATTTTGTGTATCACTGCCCGGTACAGCTTGTCCAGCGCCTTTGCTATCGTTTCGTTCTTTGCTCTCCACTTCTTCCTCGTTTCCTCAATTGCCGTTCTTGCACTCCGATCTCTGCACGCGTTAATTTTATCCTTGTAACGTCTCCTCACCTGTTTCCACCGTCTTTGGCCTGCCCAAAGCACGTGCATTCTACACAACGCCGAATGAGGCACCGCCCACACCTGCCGCGCCTCCGTGTGTAGAATAGCAGCTGCGGCCGCTTCCACCGAGAAACCCGCCACCCGGCTGTCCACTGCTGTCCGTGTGGATGCCCACGTGTGCACCACTTCGCCGTTGATCGCCTCAAACACGTGGTGCGGGTCGCTTAAAGGGTGATGCACGCTCACCACGCGATGCACTCGTCTTGTTCCCATTATCTCTGGGTAATTCGCAATCAAATTAACGCAGATCTCCGTAAAGAGCTCTGCTCCCTTACCCCATTTTGTCACTCCGCGTCAGAACTGGGAGCGAGGCGGGCAGCCAATATTAGATACATATGTGGGCATGTTTGATGGCGGATCGCGGGGCAACCCAGGACCAGGGGGTAGTGGCAGTTGGGTGATAGAAGTGGGCACCGGACAACAAGGGGACAGGGTGGTATGGGCAACAGCGACAGCTTTGGGGCGGCAGGACACGACCAATAACGTGGCGGAGTTTATTGGTCTCCAGCGATTGCTAGCTAACGCAATGGAGAAGGGTTGGAGACGTATGCACGTGGTTGGGGATAGTACTTTGATTTTGGGATGACGCGAGAGCGTCGACCGCCAAAAGCACGGAAATTAATTCACTGGTATCGAGTATCAAGACGATTGGCCGATTTGTGTGAGGTGAGTTGGTCTCACCACTACAGAAGGCACAACAAAGTAGCAGATTGGCTGGCCAATTGGGCCATGGATAACAAGAGCAGCAGGACGTGGTGGGCGATGGGGAGAGGAAAGAGTGGAGACCGGATGGCATAGCGGAGCTCATGGATGGAGATATGGGGAGGTGGAGAGAGTCGACTGCTATAGGACTGGTAGGAAGAGCACAAGATGGAAGTGGAGCAGTAGCAGGAAATGAGTGAAAGGGAGGAGGAGTACGAAAGTTGAGAGACCTGTGGGGATATGGAAGCCCAGCAGGAATGGGTATTAGAATTCGAAGCTTTAGGGCATCAGTAACACAATACACCTCACCTTGTTATTAGAAATGGCGTATCCCGAGTTTACGCTGACGCGTATCTGGAACACGTGGGAAGTTGTTAACGGGTGCCTGCATGCCTTGAGGCATCATTGGCGACCTGACAGGCTGCTGGTAGACAGGGGCGGCACGTAGTGCTGCGGCAGCGTCGGCTGAGGCGCTTGAGCCATTTCTACGTTCATCGCTGCGTTCCCGAACCCGTGCTCACGCTGCTTCACTCCGACTTACGTAGCCGGTGATACTGGCTGGTGTCGTGGTGGAGGAGTCTGGTCCAATGCCTGCCTATCCATAGCTCTCCCGAGTCCTATCGCTGACTCGAACACGCTTGACTCGCGTCCCGTGAATCGCTCATTCTCCTCCTGCCGCTCTTGCGACGACTCCAGGCGCTCCATGTGCTCTGCAAGGCCCGTGAGTAGATCCAGGAGTCTCTCCTGCGTGTCCACCGGCTTGGCCGGCTCTTTGGCTTCATTGACACCTCCGTACTGGCCGTCGTCCTCTTCCTGGTCGACCTTGGCTTCCGGAGTTCCTGGAGCTTCGCTCCCGGCGACGGTGTGAACTGTTGGACTCATAACCTATTAGTTGGGTGAGGATGCCGTCGTGTATTGAGAAGTAAGTAGGTCTCTAGCTAACTACTTGCGTGCATCCTTGTTTGTAGCCACCCGTGTATTTCAGCACTCACCATCCCAAGAGGGTCACTCCATTGAGAAGTAAGTAGGTCTCTAGCTAACTACTTGCGTGCATCCTTGTTTGTAGCCACCCGTGTATTTCAGCACTCACCATCCCAAGAGGGTCACTCCAAATTTTTTGCGATTCGTCCGCTCGACCGAACCGCAACTGTCAATGCAGCTACACTCGTATAACCTCCGATTCTAACAACATGCCCCCCATTATAGTCAGGAGGACCGCATCGCGTATGGAGTTGAGGTCTATGGCAACATCGTCATGTACTGCTAGGTATTTCGTAACAGTTCATGTACAGTATAGCCAGGAGCGTCATTTGTCTGGACTCTCGCACGAAAATGCAGTTCTCTAATTGAGCTAGCCATTTGGTCTCGAATCTTGTCGACGCGCTTTGAGTCAGACTGTTCATTTTTGAGCGCTCACGGAGCAGATTGATAATTTGAGAGAAGTAGCCCAGCACGGTTGTTTAGCGAGAAACCCATCAGTAGCACGAGCTTTGTCACTTTTCTTGCTCTATAAACAATTGAAAAGTTTTTTAGTAGTGAGTAAAGTTTTGCGTGGGCAGACAAAAGCGTTATATCTAAACTTTCACTGTCGAGCTCTGCTGTCTCTAGAAACTCGTTGAAAACTTTAACCGCTGCTACTTCTTGCCCGAGTGCAGTAGCCGGCATATCGAGTCCACGAGGTGCCCTCTTCATCGCTCTTCCCGCACTAATGTAGACGAGTATATTTGACTGTTTCCATAAATACGGCAGAACGTCATGCTTTTATCGCATAATGCTGCATTTGTCTTGTTTTCACTATGCAATAATATTTTCAAATAATAAGGTATTCCGGACAATTCCAGGATAGCTACATGTACAGCGTCTTACAGCTACCCTAAGGGGCAACGATTGGATAAAAACGAAGTTCGTGATACTTTTTCCACTGCGGGCGAAGATTTGGCTCGGTAGAATTGATCTGATTGGCTGAGGAAAAATATGTTAAACTGTACTACCGCAAAAGAGATACTGTACTGTAGAATAAGACAGAAGCCACCATTCTGGTACCGGTATACCGATAAGTGGATTTTAGCAAAAACTTCGGATGAAGAAGTAGATTCACTTTGATTGAATAAATAGGTATCAAAGAGTTGTTTTTATTCAAATTTTCTTTAAGCGAATTAAAACATTTAATGATCACGCGCAGGCTTGTCAAACTTTCTAACGTATCGAAGTATGAACTCCGATAATTCCGCACCGGCGGAGCCCCAAGTCTTCGTCCACCACGCTGCCATGCGTCCGCAGCTTCAGTTCAGCGCATGCAAAGAGTTCTCTGCCTTCTCGGCCACCTGTCCTAACAACTTCACGAAAGGCGTTAAAGTCTCTCCGGATGGTCTCTGCCTGCTGACCAACAGCGATGACCACGTCCTCCGTCTATTTGAAATGAACAGCGACGTTTCTGAGGAAAATACAAGTAGCATTTTACAGTTTAAAGAAGGCGGCACCGTCTACGACTACGAGTGGTACCCATTTATGACGTCCGCAGACCCCAATTCGTGCATCTTCGCCAGTACCAGTCGAGATCAGCCTGTGCATCTGTGGGACGCCTACACTGGAGAACTTCGAGCTTCCTATCGAGCATTCGACCATCTTGATGAACTAGCAAGTGCTCAGAGTTTGGCCTTCAATTCCACAGGCACCAAACTCTTTGCGGGTTTCGACCGGATGATCCGTTTCTTCGACCTCTCGCAGCCTAGTAGAGACTTCAGGGCGAGACCGCTGACCAAGACGCGGCGTGCTCGTAAAGGACAGAGAGGACTCATTAGCACGCTACACTTTAACCCAGACCATTCCAAGATTTACGCGGCTGGGTCGTACGGTGGCACGACCTGTGTGTACACGGAGGAGGAAGGAGAGGAGCTCCTGGCACTTCGAGACCACGACGGGCGAGGGATTTCTCAAGTCAAGTTCTCGCCGTGTGGGAGGTTCTTGTTTACTGCTGCTCGTCGGGATGCTCGCATCCACTGCTGGGATATTCGCGCAACGAACGAAATATTGCACACTTTTAACCGCGTCGCAGATACGAACCAGCATGTGGAGTTTGATTTGCATTGTGGAGGAAGATATTTAGCAACGGGCAGTCGTAGCGGTCGTGTGCTGATGTACGATGTACTGACGGGTGTGTTGCTGGATGAGAGTATCGAGCTGCCTGATTGCGCCAATGGTGTGTCGTTTTTCCCGGACTCAACCAGAGCAATGGTCGCGGTTTCCAGTGGTCAGCGGCACTACGACTTGCCGGAAGACATGGAGGAGGAAGAGGACGGGACTGAGCTGGAACAAAAAGTGGCATCTAGCTTAAAGCCGCGAAATCAGTTGCAGGTTTATGACTTTCAAGCTCTTGAAAAAAACACAGTTAGTAACGAGGCATCTGATGGTGTTAAGTCAACACCGTAGATAGGTACATGTGCTTAAACAAACAAGATACTGAAGAGCTCCTGCGAATAGCACAAAGAGTTGCTACTGAGTTCGCTCCGCATGAGCAAGAAGGTGTTTTGTCCCTAGCCACACGTCACCTACCGTATCCGACTTATGCCTCCATAGCTCTTGTCTTTCTCTTTCTTGTGTCCTTCTTCTCTTCTCTCTGTATCGCGTCTTGGTTTTGGCGCCGAAGGTTCCAGTCGCCCCCTCCAGCCCGTTGCACTGGGTTGCGATGTCTGTCCGTCCTCCTGTATCGCGTTTCTCTCCTCTGTTCTTCTCTGTTCCAACCTCCTCTTCTGCACCTCCTCAAAAATCTTCAGCTGCTTCTTCTCCAGCTTCTTCATCTTCTTCACCTTCTTCTTCGTCTTCTTCTCCTCACGTTTCCGCTTCTTCTTCTCCTTGTGGGTCTCTTCAGGTGCCGCAAATACGTCCACTCCCTTCTGTAAATCAAACTCTGTCGCCAACTCCTTCCCCTCGTACGCGTGACCTGGCAGTCCACGCGGTCTCTTGTCGCCTTCGTCCTCCGAGTCGCTGTCCTCCTGTAACTCCTTGGGGAGTTTGTACTTGAGCACGTGATCCACACGCAGCACGCGGTCCAGCAGCTTAAAGCCGTTTAGATTGTCCACAGCCAATACGGTACTGCGCTGATCCTGGAACTTGATGAACGCGAAACCCTTGGACTTGCCCGTTTTAACGTCGCGCACTAAATGAATGTCCTCGATCTCGCCCCATTGGCTCAAAACGCACAACACGTCGCCCTCGGACAGCTCAAAGGGCAAACCTCCCACGTAGACCCACGCGGATTCATTATACTTCTGGTGCCATGAGCCAGAGAGCGGCACATTAAGCTCCAGCTCACGCTCGTTCAGGCGCTGGATCTCCGCCACCACGTTCATAATCGCAAATTGCAATTGTGATTGGAATTGCAAATTGCAATTCCAAAAAAATTGATCAACAACAAATACATCCTGCTAAGCTAAATATTAGAGAGAAACAGATAATAATTTCCAGAAAACGCCCAATGAAAACTTGGCGTGGCATTAAATAGAATGCAGGTATTCATTAGGACAGGGCTGGTACAAAGGTTTCAAAGGGTTTCGTGATAAAAATGGAGATCGAGACGAAGGCGCTACATGTTGAGGAGTGTGCGTCAAATGACGGTGAATCAGCGTCTTGCGTGGGTGGCGCTCTCTTTCCTGAAGAACCTGTAGCGTCTGGAGTGGCTTCTAAAACCCAGAACAGGACGAAAGTGGTGTTTCTTACGGTAAACGACGTCTACGAGCTGTTCCCTGACGTTAATGGCGTCGGAGGACTCGCGGAGCTCGCTACAATGTTAATGCAGACAAAGCAGAGAATTTCCCATGATACCCATGTGATTGTCACGTTAAACGGAGATTTTCTGTATCGCTCAGAGCTCGATCGCAGGGACAAAGGGTGCGTTAAGCTGCTCTACTGTATTAATCAGCTTGATCTAATACTAGTACTTGATATCGTTATAATGCTAGAGAACTGATGGTACAGGTACTCAATTATCTAGATATCGAGTATGTGGTAGTAGGCAACCACGAGTTCGACTTTGGAGCTGAATACATGCGCAGCTTGCTCGCAGACGCCAAGTTTACCTGTTTCGGGTCGAATGTGCGGTCCAGTAGCTCTGGAAAAGTCTATCCTGGTCTGACAGATACTTGTGTGGTCCCGTTATCCAATGGACTGAAGCTTGGGTTGTTTGGCGCCGTGACGACTGCTACTGGGAAGGATCCATTTGCTGGACTTAGCGTTGTTTTCGATGATGAGCGAGTTCATGCACGACGATGCATTGAAGAGCTCCAGGCTGAAGGAGCGAATGCTATTGTTGCACTCACACATTTTAAAGTGGCGGATGATGTGCGTCTTGCTATGCAGGCACCAGGAATTCACCTGATTTTGGGAGGGCATGACCACTTTCCAGTCACATGTGCTGGCGGAAACGAGACGCTTATCCACAAGTCCGGTATGGATGCGTTTTGGTTGGGTGCTGTCGAGATGACGTTGACGGTGCCTGAAGACCGAGAAAAGATTCAAGTGGATTTTCAATGGGAAATGCTACTGAACCGCGGATATGAAGCAGATCCTGGCTGTCTGGCAATTTTGAACAAGTATGTTCACGAGAAAAGATTCAAGTGGATTTTCAATGGGAAATGCTACTGAACCGCGGATATGAAGCAGATCCTACCTGTCTGGCAATTTTGAACAAGTATGTTCACCAGGTAGAGCAGGAAGAACTTGCACAAGGAAAGCTCGAGCCTCTGGCGACGGCTCTTGTGGCTTTAGATGGAAGGCGGATTACTTGCCGTACACAAGAGAGTAACATGGGAAATCTCGTAACAGACGCACTACGTGAAGGACTGAGTGCTGACGTCGGGCTTGTGAACGCAGGATACATCAAAGGCGACCGCTTGAATCCGCCAGGACTTGTTATCACACGTAAATGGCTGGAAAAATATCTACCGCTGCTAAAGCCTACTGTAGTGGTTAAATTGTCCATGCGAGAGCTAAAAGACGCGCTTACGTACTGGTTGCGGCGATATCCAGAGATGAGTTCGTCACAGCCGCATTTCTCCGGTCTTCGAGTGATCTACGACGTCTCCGACGCTTTACAACCCGTGATCTCTTCGATACGCTTGTCTACTGAGGAATACGAAGTTTCTACCAAGAAAACAACAGAGTTTTACCAAGAGCAAGATGAGATGAACTTGGATCAATTGGTTACCGTTGCGATGCCTTTGTTAAGCAACATGGACGGATGGCACTTCTTCGGTCAAGGCCAGCAACTTCACACTGGGCCGATAGTACGAAACCTGGTGGAACAGTTTGTCAAGCTGCGACCTCAAATTGATTATCCAGCACAACAAGGTCGTTTGCGCGTGATTGAATCGACGTTATCACAACGGGGTGGCCTGAAGGCATCTGCACTATGACTGAAGTCAACAACCTCGACATTTCACAGTGTCTCCTAACAGCAGGAAGCACATTTAGTATCATGCGGAATTGTTATGCAATCGGTCTGCGAGCATCTTCGAAAATCGATGGTCCTTGCCGTGTGTGACTTGTAGAATACGCTGTGCCTCGGTCAAATGCTCCGATGATTTAGCCGTGTTGTTTTCTACTTCAGTCCCAGTTTGCGCCAGTTGGCCGTATAAATCACCCAATGTGAACAAATGGAGCCCTGTCATCGGGTGGTTTGGGTGGTACACGCGTCGATAGAACTCCAGGACGCACTCTCCGTATCGAATCGCTTCTTCAACGCTGCCACGCTCCATCTCGGCACTAAAAATAGTCGATAGAGTCTGCAATTTCGCAATGTTGTCACTGTGAAGAATAGCACTCTGCTGTTCAAGTAGTTTCTGTAGCGCCTCGATGTGCTGTAGTTGCTGCTCAACTGGCTCAGCTGCAGCAGCACGAGCCGTCGAATCACTAAATTCCTTGAGAATCTGCTGGACACTTTCCTGGCGCTCTTTTGTCCACTTTTCCTGAGGAACGCCGTCACTGTCAGCATCCAGGTATGCGTCTAAGCTTCCTGCTTCTTGTAGAGGTAAGGAGCAGCGAGAACATTCGCAGCTGAAATGGTATTTCTGTTGCAGCCGCTCTTGTCTTTCCCGACGTGGGAGAGCAATATCCACTGTAGACGCATTGCAATAGGTAAGCCACATTAGTACTACGTAAGTCCATCGATATCGAATAAGTCGTACCGTAAGTCTGCGTGATCTCTTGTCCAACCTTGATATGCGTCATCGCTCGAAATTCCATTTTAAGTGTCTTGGGAACAAATCTACAGCATCAAAAACTAGTAAGCACTTTGGTTCAATTGAAGGACATCCACTACACAGCGTACGTGACGGCACAATTGGGCTCGCAGCTGTGGTTAACCATCGCTCCAAGTGGGAAGCAGCCTGCGCCAAGCTCCAGCAGCAGCTCGTCACAAATTGAAAAGTTGTTGTTGCGAAAGCGACTCAACATGCGCTGTAGCTGCTCCACCGAGTACAAATCTGCTCCAAACCAGCACACAGCACAATGAGCAAAAACTGATGCTCTCTACAAACGCGTTTGTTTTCCTTGTCCTCTCACCTTCAACCAGCTTGAGTTTCTTTGCCAGTGCCGCCAACAACAGCAACTCCCTGTAGCTGCTCCACCGAGTACAAATCTGCTCCAAACCAGCACACAGCACAATGAGCAAAAACTCCACAAACGCATTTGTTTTCCTTGTCCTCCCACCTTCAACCAGCTTGAGTTTCTGTGCCAGTGCCGCCAACAACAGCAACTCTTGGTCTGCCATGTCCTCCTCATACCATACAAGCTGCTGAGGCTTCACTCCATCCAACTCTTGGCGTCTCATCACACGCCCCAGCAGCAACACATCCGCTACCTGGTCACTGCGCAGCCCGAGCGACGCTAGCTGCGCCAGACTTTTGCACTCCTGGCGATGGTCCGGCTGCCAATCCGCTTGTTGACAGGCGCGCGAACCTGTACATATTAGACCAATCACTTAGTAAATACAACCAGGAAGTCCCTTCTATTAGCCACGTACAGTAAAAGGCAGAGCGACAGCGGCCGCAGCGGCTGAGTCGCGCTCCAGTGTTGAAGCATTTGTGGCAGTGGGAGCCCCAGAGCTCCGGTAGTAACACGGCAGCCAGTGCTTGGGACTGGACAGCAACGTCGCCGGCGTTTAGATCCGTCTGGGCCTCGGCGCGTCTTCCGCGGTCCCCCGGGACGTCCTCCGAGCCGTCCACATCGCGGACGATGTGCATCTTGGTTGTCATGGTGAAAGTGATTGTATCATTGTGTAAGGCACATGATATAGAACGTGTGCACCACACCACCTCTATTTGGTGTGGTGGTACGTAACTCGTGTCACTTACTTTTTGCAATTCTCGGGCGGAAGACTGCCCGCCCTCAGCAAACAGTCACTCGGCGGCTCCTTGTGCACGTTCAAACGGCAGCTCGCGATCGGCATTTTGCTCTGCAACCCGGTAAACTATCATCTGCGTGGGATATTCTCCGCCCCTGCCGACGCTCCTGACTCGCGCGCCTTTCTGGCCGCCACAAAATCGAGGTAAGAAAACCGTAATTTACCGAGGGGGGTCTTCCCGCCTTAGTGTTTCCTAGACCCTTAGGAGTCCCAGAACCTTTAAATCGGTCCTATCACCATTGTTAAGTACTGGGACCGCTTTTGTATGGCTTTCTGGTGACAATTGGGGAGTCGTGGAAGGGTTCGCCCTTCTTGGCACTGTAAATTACCAGAAGAGGCGGTAATTTATTTTTTGCCGAGCTTGGACCGCTCCATGGAGCCCCAGAGTAGAGAATATATGACCCTTAGTGAATGGCGCAGCTAACCAATGCTATTTTGTGTGTGGTGTGCTGCTTGTCATGTAGGAATTCACTCGAGAGAACAAGAATAAGCAAGTGTTAAGCGTTCTGCAGCTTGGACATCTCTGGGAACCTCAACGTGTCAAGGCAGCTGCATCCACTGGGAGCAGACACACGAGTCAGTTTTAACTAGCCCATGTCCGTCCCCCAGCAATCTATGCCCCCTGTTTCCCAGTATGCACCAAAGCCTGTAGTCGCTGGTCATTCTGATTCCCCTTCTACCACGGCAGTAAGCAACGTACGTTGCAATGTTGTGGTTGTCAACTACTTCAAATCAAGAGAACTGGAATCCTAACGTAGTTGCGGCTATCTGCACTGCCTTTTTCTATTGGAATAGGCCATGAACACAAGTACTTCAGGAGCTCCAGTGTCGCAATCAGCAACCGCAGTGAGTACAAGCGTCATGACTGCAACAGATACCAACACAGCTGCAGCTGCCACGGGAACTTCAGGGGCCGTAGAGGGTGCAACAGTAGGCGCAAATGCAGATTGGAGAGATAAAGACGCCGACCGAGGCGCAAGACAGCAAATTGCTCGGATCATGTGGGTATTTTACGGTATTTTATTCTGCGTCGGGATTGAATTCATTAAATGTTTGCCGGATTTGGTGGTGAATTGCACAGTTTGACGTTGATAATGAAGAGTGCGAACCGACCGACTTCGGCCAACTATAATCCTCGAGAGATCGCTAGGCGATTGGAGCACACGTTGTACATGGGTGCACCCTCGAAGCAAGAATACAGCAATGTGCAGACATTGAAAGGACGACTGCAACAAGCTCTGGATAACTCACGAAGGCGGCAGGTGCAGCAACAGCAAGCAAGGTTACAACAGCAGCAACTTCAGGCGTCAGGGGCGTCTCCCGATGTTGTGCAGCAACAAAATCAAGCTCAGTTACTTCAGCAGCGACAAATGGCGTTACTTCAGAGACAGCAGCAGCAGCAAATGGCTGCGGCGTTGCATAACCAAAGGGCGAATTTCCAGGCTGTTCCTTTTCCTGTGGCATCTGGTGCGATGAGTCAGTCAACCTCAGCTAATCAGCCGCTGCAGATGCCCGTAAGTATGTCGCAAATGCCGATTGCTGCTGTCAGTAGGACTGTCTCTTCGTCTTCTAGCCTTGAAGCTCTAGCAGGAAGTTCGATTCTGGATGAGTTGGAACGCGAAGCAGATGAGATGGCGAATGGAGTGAATGACCAGCCGCTATCAATGCCGGATTCGGAACTTCAAGCTGCTACAACGCCTACCGGGACGTTAAACTCTGCAATAGGCAACAATTTCGTCAATGTGACGCCCACAGCTGCTTCACCGACGGTAATTGGAGCTGCCGGATCGAGTCCGTTCAGTTCAGCTCCGCTGGGCATGCCGTCTGACATTGGTACAAGTGCTGCCCTCCCTGTGACGTCTTCAACTGGAGGACTGACTCCTGCGATGATTAATGCCGCTTCAGCTACTGGTACAAATAGGTATCACGGGATGAATCTGACGGGACCGCAGATCCAGCAGATTCAGCAAATCCAGCAAATGCAGCAGCTCAGGCGAATGCAGCAGCTTCAGCAGCTTCAACAACAGCAATTGAACGGCAAAGTTAGCGCTGCACAACTACAGGCCAGTGCAGCAGTACCAACTAGCGGCGTTTCAACTACGCCAACGTCTGCAGCGACTGGGAACGGAGCTTCACCTGGAATGATTCAGATGAACGACGTGTCAATTGCTCAAAAGCGGGAGGAGCTTAAACGGCGGCTGATTCAGTTGAAACACGCGCGAACATGCACAAGTGGCGAGTGTGCCATTGATTATTGCAGCCGCACGAAAGCGTTGCTTGCTCATGTGTCGCGTTGTGCCAACGCCCAGTGCTCCACACTTGGATGCAAGTCGACGCGGCAGTTGCTGTCCCATTTCCGCAAGTGTCGTAACTTGCAGTGCGATGTTTGTAGCGCTATTCGGCCCCCGATGAACGAGAATGAACAGCAATTGGTGCTTCGAAGGCAACAAGAGCGGCTCTGTATGCTTCGACATGCCAGTACGTGCGCGGCACAGCAGTGTATTCTCCCGTATTGCGCTGGCATGAAGGTCCTTTGGAAACACATTTGCGAATGCCATCAACGCCAATGTCGAACGGATCATTGTATTTCGTCACGCTACGTGCTTTCCCATTTCAAGCAGTGCAACAAGATGATTTGTGAAGTGTGTGGGCCAGTGCGGAAGGCTATTAAAGTGGTTGATTCGTGTCGAGGGAATCCTGGCCAGCTCCAATTGGCGGCTAGTCAGTGCCCAGACGGTGTACGTGGGCTGATCAAGATTATGAACACTACTACTGCATCAGGCGTACCAGCTTCAGCGAAACAGACAGGCAATGCGCAGCAAAACGGTGGCGTGAAAACTGAGGGGGTGCACACATCGTCTAGCGATCAGACTGGAGCGCATTCGACGAACCTCAAGGACTCGAGTGTGCTTGACGAGATGAAGAAAAAACCTCTGAAATTACAAACTGAAAAGGAGAAAAAGCTGCGACGGAAAGAACAGGCGAAGATTGCTAAGGCCCGCGCTCAGGCAAAGGCAGCAGCAGCGGCGGCAGCTGCGCTTACGGGGCCTATTACCGGTGCTTTGTCAACGCCTGAGCCTGTTTTGCACAACGGTCTTGTGGTTCGTGGTACCCAGGCGGAGCTCCATGGTGACCATCATGTTTCTCATCAAGACATTTCGTTTTTAGACTCGATGACTGAAGGTCAATTGGATGAACATATCCGGTCACTTCGGTTTAATTTCTGCGGACATATCTCGATTACCGAGCTGAAAAGCCGGCTTATGCCACTGCTAACGAAGCTTATGGATAGCGAGTATGGCTGGACATTCAACAATCCAGTCGATCCGGTGCAGTGGAACATCCCAGATTACTTTGATATTATCAAGTGTCCAATGGACCTTGGAACGATCAAAAAGCGACTGGAAAACGAGCATTATAACAGTGTGGAGGCTTTTGCAGGTGATGTGCGTCTGGTGTTTGAGAATTGTATTGCGTACAACAGTAGCACGAACAAGTTCAACATTGCTGCGAAGCAGTTGCTCGCGTCGTTTAACAAATCGTTGGCGTCGCTCAAGAATCAACTGGAAAAACAGCTTTTCAAGCGTTGCGAACAGCGGAGGGAGGAGATGTGTCAGTTGTGTGGCGGAGACTCGTTCAAGTTTGCTCCTTGTATGCTTTTTTGCAGCGGCCCTTGTGCTGGTCGGATTCGGAGACATACGCATTATTATAGTGATCCTCGGGGAGAACATCATTGGTGTTCAAGTTGCTACAAACAGATGAAAGAAGGCCCAATCGATATGACCCTTCTACCGCAACTATCGAGCGCTGCTACCGAAGTGGCACCTCCGCCAAGTGCTGGTACTGTTCCATTTGATGGAGTGCTGAAGAAATCGTCGCTGGTCAAGCGCAAGAACAGTGAAGTTGCGGAAGAACCGTGGGTGGAGTGTGATTCGTGCAAACTGTGGTATCATCAGATTTGTGCTCTTTTCAACGAGCGCAATCACGCGATTTCTGGTGAACAAGAGCCGTTTGTGTGCCCCATTTGTGTGAAGAAACAACGCGTTGCTGGCGTGAAACCGTCATTAGACAATGGTTTGAAGGCTAGACGACTTCCAATTACACGCATGGCGAAGTTGATTGAGACGCGGGTACTGGAGGCTATTGAAAAAGCAGGTCAAGACGAGGCTGTACGTATGGGAAGTATGGGCAATTCCGACAGTATTGGGTTTTCGAATGGCGTGAAAGAGTCAGCATCTGCCACACAGTTTGGCATTACGATTCGGGAAGTCCTCAGTATTGATAAACAAGTGCAGGTGAAACCAAGAATGGGCAAGCTGCTAGTTGCGAAATACGGGAAGGCTAAGAAGGGTGAAAATGGCGTTGCTGGTGGAGCTGTAAGTCACACGAAGTCATTAAAGCGCCCGCGATCGACCTCGTCATCTGCCACCAAAAAAGCTGTTGCTTCTTCTGCGTCGTCGTCTTTATCGCTGCAATTGACGTATCGTTCACGATGTATTTGTGTGTTTCAAGAACTGGATGGTGTGGATGTGCTTATCTTCACGCTGTACGTCCAAGAATATGGTCCTGACTCGTTAACGCCAAATGCTGGGCGTGTATACGTGTCATATCTGGACTCTGTGAACTACTATCAACCTAAGAAACTCCGTACGTTGATGCATCAACAAGTGATGTTAGGTTTCCTCGAAGATTGCAAGAATCGTGGCTTTCACACGTGCCATATTTGGTCGTGTCCACCTCTCAAAGGTGATGACTATATTTTCTTCTGCAAGCCAGAAAACCAAAAGATCCCCAAGTCAGCGCGTTTGCGTCAATGGTACCAAAAGTTTTTGCAACAAGCAAAACTTGACGGTCTTGTAGTCAACATTTCCAACTTGTACGCTGAATACTACATGAAGAAGAAATCAGCTCATGAACTGCCTTACTTTGAGGGAGATTACTGGCCGCGGCTTGCGGAGGATCTGATTAAACAACTGGAAGAAAAAGACTCTGGCAATCGAGCCAAGTCCTTGGGTCAAGGCGACAGTGCTGTTGGGAATACACCAAGCGCTTCTGGTACTAATACACCAGCGAAGGGCTCCAAGACACCGATAAGCCGATCACCGTCTCCAAGTGACAGTAGCAACGAAAATGGCATCACGACTGAGAGTATGACGGACTCCATGGCTAGAAAGGGAGCAGTAACTCCAGGCGCGAAGAACAAAAGCAAACGCAGTAAAAAGGGGACTTTGACTGAACCGTCAGTGACGCGGAGTAGTGCTTCCAAGGCGCGTTCGAAGGGGGGGAAGTCGTCGCGTTCTGCCAGCAGCTCCAAGAACGTGATCAACAACGATCCATTGATGCAGAAGTTGAAAGGTATTCTTGAACCTCAAAAAGACGACTTTTTTGTGGTGGATTTGTATCCAAAATGCCACAAGTGCGGCGTGCCCATCGTCCAAGACGGATACTGGGAGTTGAAAACCATTCCACCACCAGCATCTGTTACCAATCTACTGGAAGCTGCTAAGAAGACTCGCGCGTCTTCTTCGAGCTCTCGCAACTCACCGCCGCGTCATTATCACTATTTCTACTGTGGCTCGTGCTATGACTCGAATAAAACGCAGTTGTTGCATCGCGTTGAAGTGTCGAGTAACTGCGCGAAGCGAGCTAGAGACTTGAGTGAGCGGATTCTGCCGTTGAACGAGAAAGCGGCTGCAGCTGAGCTAGCAGAGTTAGATTTGCAAGAGATTAAGTTTGAGGTGGTTTTGCAGTTTGTCCAGCCTGATGAAGACGCGGAAGAGGAGATTTTGGTCAAGCGAGAAGACAAGACGGAGCAGTCCGAAGAGGTGAATACTGAAAGCTCTGAGGACAAGCTAAAGGCAAGCGACGGTGATGCTGCAATGGCTACAGTGGCTGCCCTAGCTGCAACTGAAGTGAGCAACAAAGCTGACGAAAATGGTGAAGCTGCTGTTGTAACGGGAGTGGCTTCTGCGTTACAGGAGGCAGCTAATGAAAAGGAGAAGCAAGCTGACGAGATTCTTGGAGAAAATGGCAAGGAGCTTGAGCAGATTAAGGAGCCCAAGACAGACACAAATTTGGTGGTCAAGAAGTCCAAACACATTGGTGCTGAACTGGATGACTTGATCATGCCGTGCGAGATCTTTGACACGCGTGAGGCTTTCCTACTTTACTGTCAGAACAATCACTGTCAGTTTGACCAAATCCGGCGCGCCAAGCACTCATCTATGATGGTGTTGTATCACTTGTTCAACCAGGGCACCACTGGCTTCACGTTCAGTTGCTCGAACTGTAAGATTACGTTGCTAAGTGGAAACCGCTGGAACTGCTCGATCTGTCCGGTGTTCAACCTTTGTGATACGTGCCATACGAAGACAAAGCACGAGCATCAGCTGCATTTGTTCAAAGTGGTTTCCATTCCAAGACCTGGTAACGAGGTGTCGAATGAGACGGTGAGTACAAAAGTTAAAGGTGTTGTCTCGACTGCTGGAGGGGGAGCAGGTCGCGCTATTAAACGTGAAGTAGGCAGCTCTGATCTTAAGCGTGCGAAACATGTGAAGACGACTGGGAAGAAGACTGATGGCTCTCGTAAACGCAAGCTGCGGCCGACATCGTCTCCAGTATCGACTCCAATCTCTGTCGAAGCTGTGAAGCCGGAGGTAGGAGTGATACCTGCAGTAGAAGGCGTCGCTGCACTAGACCCAGCGAGCTCTAATGCTGTCAATGGCAACACTTCCGACGGGGATGCAGCCAAGAAACGGCGAATTCACAACATCGACCCACAGCTTTTGCTTCAGTTGGAACACGCGAGTAGCTGCACGGAGCCCAACTGCACGTCTTTCAACTGCAATCGCATGCAAGCCATGCTCAAGCACGGAGCTGTCTGTGAACAGCGTCTTGCTGGCCCTTGTGTGCTGTGTAAGCGCATCATTGGTCTTCTCTCTGCGCATGCTCGTCAGTGCACCAAGGACTACGCGACTTGTAAAGTGCCGCGTTGCGCTGACATCCGCCGCCACTTTTTGGCGCAGGTTCAAGCCCGTCAGCAGCAGCTCCAGCGCTCAAACCAGCAAACTGGAGCGAATCCTGTTGATCCTGCAGCTTCGACAGGTGACGAGACGGCTGATACAGGAGCTTCCTAGAGGTTACTGTCGTCTGATAGCAAGTAGTTAGTAGGTAGGTATAGAAATCTAGGATAGGAAAAGTAGCTTGAAGCTGCTTATTTTGCTACTGAATACGTGTTTTGTTCAGTTGGTGGTTTGGTTCAGAGTTATCTCCATCTTAAAAGCAGTAGATGGTGTGAAGAGTAGACGTTCCTGATCATTGCAAGCCGACGAAAAGGCGACTGGGAGTAGAGTTTGGCTGGTACTGATGCGATCTAAGAGATGAAGATCCTCATACAAAGCGGCCACAAAGGACGCACTAAAACGAGCTGTAAACTCAGCAGTTCCTAAAGCTGCTGAATCATCTTCCGCTTGCTTGAAACCTTGATAGAAGAGCTACTTCGTCGCAAAAAACAAGTAAATTTCGCTTCAAAAGTACCTATAAATCACAGCTTACCTGTAGCATTCGCTTTAACATCTGCCGAATTAGTGGAGGGAGGTTGTTCACTGCCCCAACTACAGCCTCATGATCAACTGGTTGGTGTTGAGATCTAGGGGACAAAGTCGTCTTTACGACCGGATGCAGCAAATTGTGCCATGAAATCGGAGCGACCGATGCAATTTGAAGCACCAAATCACGTAAAACAGCCGAGAGAAACTCGTTTCGTGCTTCATGAGAAAGTCGGCGGATAGCAAACTACAAGAATTACGGCTAAGTACAATCTGAAGTGACAAATTGGTGTCTGGGTTACTTACTCGGTCGTGAATATGAGGCATTTTGCTTGTAATTCTCTCTTCAAAAAGTACCAATTGAAGCCCATTCGCATCAACTACCACAACGTGTAATACTCCTTCGTGACGTACCAACACTTCGCAACTACTTTTTAAATGCTAGTTAAGTTTGTTCTTGTAAATGTAAAGTTGAAGTGGTAAATCGTACCTCGTCCAGGCTGCTTGGCGAAAAGCCGTAATACCAATAGAAAACACGTTAGCTTCATCACGTTATAATAGATATAATGGCTACAATCTATAGTTGCGGCGTACGGGGCAAGGAAGTCACACGCTGAGCTGGGAACTGACCGCACTGCATGCGCTGAATATCTCGAGCGACAACGAAATCTACTCCAACACGTAAGGTTACATCCACGAGCTTCTCACGGACGAGCAGCAGGTCGCCATCTTCACACAGCGCCAACACGTCTTTGACTTGTATGTGTGACGTCGGCAGTGGCGACGACAAGAAGCTGCTCAAAGTGCTCCCCATGACAATTAATTTCCAGCTAATTTCTATTAGCAGTGTACCCCCCCCCAAATGTGTGCTCCTCTTCTTCACGTACCCTGTGGTATCGCATTGCAATAGAAGCTGTAAATTAGTAAATAGTGTTGCCAGTAGTAATACCCTGTCAAATTAAATTGTAGTTTCTACTATGTACTGGGAGTGCGACTGTTTCACAGTCATGAAAAAAGTTATCAGCATGCAGCATCTAGCAATGCTGGCTGCTGGACCCAGCATTAGAGGGCAATGTCCATTGGCTGAAGGCGCACGCCCCGCATCACAGCATCACTAAAGCTCGGTTGTGCCGCCAAATGTCGACGCTCCATGGACATCAGTCAGTTGCCCTGATTATCAGCGACTTAGCGTCGCCTGTCTCGACGTGACACCATTCTCTTCTTTGCAACTCTTTTAACGACTAAAGTTGTGACGGTTCACTTCAGCAAAGCGTCCATGATTGGCGCAAGGCGTGTGTCTTGTTTAAGAGGAGCACGCCAACTACGGACCTTATACACTTTCTTCCATAGCTAATGGCTGGCTGCAGGACAACCGAAGGAGACGCGACTATCGGTAGTACATGTACTTGACTCCTTGGTGAGCTCGAAAGACCATTACCAAATCTGCTTCATCAAGACACAGTACCACCAATAACGCGGAGATTGTGACCAAATGCTTCAACGCGAGCCAAATCTCCTATCGCCTCGGCTCAGTATTAAGCCACAGGTTGAAGATGGTGCCGACTATCGCGAAGCCAAGTCGCCCAATCCGATGGGTAAGTTCGAAGAAGGCGCGTTACGTGAAGGTCCAGCACCGGATACACACAGCAAGACGTATTTGGGTTTCTTGTTCCAGTATTTGGGATGTGGAGTCATCTACAGTATCCTTTACAGTCTCACATACCCGTTCCTGAATAATTATCTACGGATGTCGGGGATTGCGACAGCTTCGGCCAGTGTTCTCATCGCTTTACCCTGGTCACTCAAGACATTCTTCGGTATTATCACGGATTGCTACCCGATCTTTGGGTACCGTCGTCGTCCGTACATGGTCATTGGCTGGGCGGTATGTGGAGTTTGCTCCTTCATTATGGCTATACTACCGGAAGGAGATCCATACTACCCGGACAATGCATGGGCGTCTCTTACTGAAGCTCAACTTACCGAAGCTCAACTGGCTCAAATCAACTACGACGCCCCCAATAATGGCACGAAATTCATTCTACTGATGGTAGTGGCCAACTTGGGGATGGTGCTGTCTTTTACAGCTTGTGGTGGTACACTAGTAGAGCTCTCTCAACGTGAAGGGGAGAAGAGACGCGGTGACTTGCAGACGATGATTTGGGTCGCTCGCCAAGCTGGTGGAGTCGTCGCATTGGCTCTGGTTGGTTTCGGTCTCAATTCGGCTGAATACGGCGGTACTTTTACCGGTTCCATCCATGTGGGAGGTCTCATGGGTGTTTGTGCCTTCACTTCCTTCGTCACAGCTTTGGTAGCTTGGTTTTGTATTGAAGAAGAGCGAGTAGAACGTCGATCTGTCAAGGTGGAAGTCGGCAAACTCTTTGACTTGATCCAGTACCGTATCGTGTACCAAGTACTCGCCTACCAATTCTTTGGCAATATGTTTTCCTATGTGAGTGTGACGGCTGCGACGCCGATCCAAAGCGTCTGGCTCACTATCACTCCCGTGAACAGCAGCATAGCCTCCATCATCTCGACTTTCATCTCCATGGCAGTTCTTCTATCAGTTCGTACTTGGGGTTTGAACTGGAACTGGCGTTGGATGATCGTCATTGCACAGCTTGGAGTTGTGTTCGTTGACTGTTTCCCAACATTCCTCACCATTTGGGACATTGTACGTAGTCAATGGTTCTGGCTGGGGGTTCCGTTACTAGAGCAAGTACCATACAACATTGGCTTCATTGTGTCTACCTACTGTATGGTTGAGATCATGGAGGAAGGTAATGAAGCTTCTTTCTATGGTCTCGTAGTGGCCGTCTCGAGTCTCGCGTCTCCGTTTGCTACTGTCATCACCAAGAACATTGACGCCAATTTCGACATCGCCATTCCAGATCTCCAGCGTGACGACACTTATGTCCGTGAACAAGTTACGTACGCTTATCTGTGCTCGTACGCCTGTAAGATCTTTGCTACATTCTTCGTGCTGCTCATTCCGCGTCAAAAGGCGGAGACGCAGGAGATGAAACGTACTGGTGGCAAGAGTAAACTTGTGGGGATTCTTGTTGTCATTATCCTCGCTTTCACGTACGTGTGGACGATTATGACCAACATCATGTCCATCTTCCCGTCCACATCCTGTCTCAAGGTTGCTGGTGGTGATGGCTGCTAGACTACATGCAAAGCTACCCTTGTATGTCCATAGGAGTGCCTAGTAGGCCGATATATATCAATATGCGTTAAATATACAAGACAAGATTTTCCCACGAAGAATAAATCTGATCCAGACTTTCTTATCTAAAATATTATTTAAAAAACCCAGTGAAGGCTGAAGTAACGAAAGGGTTAACCTCAATTGAAAAGCCGTGCGACTGCGCTCAGCAGAATCAAGCTGAGATTTTTGTCAACGAGAATAAGCCACAGCGACTCCTACAGCCAAATTCATTCGTCACGCAAAACCGCGTTAGACACTAGTGGATTTTTCGCCGATTCCTTTCCTAAAACTTCAGGAATTTCCACAATCCAACTGGATTATCCCTGTATTGATCCGCGGCTGAATTAGTATTCAAGTACATTTAAGTCGCGTTGAAGTTTGTAGAAGTGCACAGTCTCACTTTCATTGATTGTGCTCAAACTTAGATACCGTGTCCATTTTTCCTCGGCTCTTTGAGTGACAGGAACATTTACACCTGGCGCGTTGTGGACCTTCCTGTCTCTGATGCACGTGTGGAAAGTGGCTTTCCCTTGTGTTCACGCAATTTGTGCAGCCGCCAATCATGAAATAAGCGCATTGAATCTTAGTACAACGTTAGATATACATCTTCTGACCAGAAGACTCTTCTGGCAGAAGATGTATATCTAACGTTGTCACGCAGTTTGAGGAGACGTACACGCTGTACCGGTATGATACTTGTACTGGATTGTGGATATTCCGCCCTAAAACTTACCATCCTCAACTGTCCCTTATAAAGCTCCTCGCCCATTGGTCCGTCAACATAGGTACATTCCCGTTCTTTAACCCTTTAGAAATCAGTTGGCTGCAAGATTTGCTTGGCCAAAAGTCACCTTCATTTCCCCTTCTGCCACCCAAGCTCCAAAGCGTCACACCTCTATATTAAAAGGCAGCCAAATCGAATGACATCACGGCCCGACCGCGCGCCCGTGCGGCGGCAGGCTGAGGGCAACTACCTGGACGTAGACCGCGAGTTGGGACTTCAACGTCTCGAGAGTTTTCACGCGCGCGGACCTTTCGAGCTCCTTGAGACGAAATTTGGTTTCCAGCACCACAGCGTTTTAAATCAGAAGGAGAATTTGGGCTGCTGGATCACAAACTACCAGATGCGCGTGCGCTCCGAAGCCCCGCGTGGCGCCGCTGAGAGCAGCGACTTCGTGACGCGCTCGGCCTTGTCGCGCATCCACCGCAAGTTTTTCAAGAACTATGAGCGCTGGTGTCAGTTTCTACGCACGCCCGCACGCTGCTGCGACCCGGAGAAGGACAACACGAACAAAGTGGAGAAGGAACTGGCGCTCTTCCTACTGCTGTGGGGGGAAGCAGGCAACTTGCGCTTTATGCCCGAGTGCATCTGCTTTCTGTACCACAATATGTCCAAGAAACTCGAGTTTTTAGACTCGTTACCAGACGTAGACGAAGGCTTTTACCTGGACCAGATCGTACGTCCTGTGTACCACGTTATCGCCAAGATGCGGACCGCTACGGCACCCGAAGGAGAGCGAGCGTTCGACCACCAAGATACCACGAATTACGACGATGTGAACGAGTTCTTTTGGATTGCGGAGTGTCTCGAATGTGACGAACTGAATGTAGCCAAGATGCTGGAAGTACACGACCCCAAGACGTTCAAGGAGAAACGCAGTCTCTTTAATCCGGTGCTCGCCTTCTTCCGGGTCTGGTACTTTTTAGTCGTAATTTTCCACCTTATGGTGGTCATTACTTATGTGGCGTACATGGCAGAAGGTGATGATGATGGAGGATTAAGTTTCTTCTTTCGGATCTTTGACGGCGGACAGAACAAGATCCGCGCACACGCTTTTTACTCCGTTTTCATCACCGTCACTGGACTTCAGGCTATGAAAGTGGTGCTACAGATTTGGCTCTTTGGACTCCGACTGTATAAGGACATGTGGATGGCTGTAGGAGTTTTCGGTCGACTATTCTGGCATAGTTTTTTCTTTGGACTCTTCATGGCCGTCAATTTTTCACCGGATGAGACGGCGCTGCTTGGATCATTGAGTAGTGTTTTACCTGGTGGAGGAGCTGCTGGCTCGTACTTGTCTATGGGGTTAATGTATCTACTGATCTACTCCGTTCCAGTGCTACTGGCGGCGACAGTCCGCGCGTTCTTCCCGAACATGATCTGGGGGATCCGGATTGTTAACGCGCTGAATGGAACCAATCGACAGTATGTGGGACGGGATACAGCGCAACCTTGGGCGAATTACTCAAGGTACGCGTTGTCTTGGTACTCCATTTACGGCTGCAAGTTCCTGTTCGCGCTGCAGTTTATGATTCGGCCGTTAATGGCGCCGTCGATTGAAATTTACGATATTACTGTTGACGACAATGGCGTCTTGCAGTCAGGCCACAACATCATGTTCATTTTAGCATTGTGGGCTCCCATCTTCGTTGTGTACATGTACGACGCGCAGATTTGGTTCATCTTGTACCAGTCAATTGTTGGCCTTATCATGGGAAAACGGATGAACCTCGGACACTATGTGGGACTGGCACAATTGAAGAAAGGAATGGCTGGAGCGCCTAAGCTCTTCGATGAGAGAGTTGTATCTCTTTTAACCAAGAAACCGAACGCGGAGGCAGTAACGCCAGTCCCTGGTGGTGATTCTGGCGAGCTGCGTCACCACGACGTTGTACGTCTTCGCTTTGCTATCATTTGGAATCAGGTAGTCGACAATTTCCGCCTTAATGATCTACTGGATGATCGGGAGACTGTGATCCTACAGTATCGGATTTTAAACAAGGGTGAAAAGATTCAGGAACCGATTTTCCTCCTAGCTGGCAAATTGTCAAAAGCTGTGGAGATAGCAGGGAAGTCACGTTCGAACAAATGGGACGTGTCTACTGTGATTAAGAACATTGCTACTGCGGACGCTTTGGATGGCATGAAGAACGGCCTTGAACTTGTTCGCGATATTTTCTATTTGCTGCTTGGTGAAGAGGACAAAGGTGCTCTTGAAGTGCTCGAGTACATTTACTCATCACCAGACGTTGTGAGTCTTCTGGATCTGACGTATCTGCCGCAGCTTGCAGAGAATGTAGTTGAGCTTCTTGCTGTGATTCTGGATATGCCGGAAGATATTTCAGCCATCGACACGGTAGAGTCTGCACCGGAGGAACTGCGTATGGAACTTCATGTACAAGTTGCACAAGTGGTGGATCGTATGCGTACCATCGCATTGACACTGGAGCTCATGCTGAAGGATGATACTGTCTCGCGTAAGGTGCACAATTGCCGCTTCTTACAAACTACTGCCGACCTCGAGTTCCAGACGCAACAGTTGATTTATCTGTACAAAGCTGATAGTATGGCTGAAACGGGTTTAATAGCTGTTCACCCGGGTGAAGCTGCTACACCACCACAGCGTTTTAACCCGGAAGATTTCATTTCGAGCTGCACGCGCTTGTTCTTCTTGCTCCGTCTGGATGTTGCGAGCTCCCTTCCTCGTTGTGAGGATGCTAAGCGCCGTATGGGCTTCTTCCTGCACTCGTTGTCAATGGAGATGCCCCGTGTAGACTCATTGGAAGCCATGCCGTCGTTCTCCGTGATGACTCCGTACTACTCGGAAACTGTCTTGTTCACGTTGGACGAGCTGAACAATCCTGTCCACTCGAACGCGCTGTTTGCGGAGCTGGAGAAGAAGCAAAAGGCGAAGGGATGGAAAGAGCTGACGATCATGAAGTATTTGATCACGTTCCATGCTGAAGAGTGGAGTAATTTCCTGGAGCGGTTGGGAGCTGCTTCACTAGATGAAGCTCTTGAAATCAACTCGACTGAGGTGCGTCTATGGGCTTCAATGCGAGGCCAGACACTCGCCCGAACGGTTCACGGTATGATGTTGTACGAAGACGCCATTCGTCTTTTACGTTGGCTTGAGGTTTTCTCCCTCCGTGATATGAACATTCAAGAGAAATTGGAGGAGATGAACCGCATTTCAGCACTGAAATTCTCCTACATCACAGGCTGTCAGATTTATTCCAAGCAGGTGGCGAACGGAGATCCTCGTGCTGCTGATATCGATTATTTGATGAAGAAGTTTCCAAGTTGGCGTGTGAGTTTTGTGGACTCAATCGCGGAAAAACACGGCGAGAAGGAGATCAATCGCTTTGACTGTGTGCTCGTTAAGTCCGAAGGCGGGGAGATCGTTGAGGTTTACCGGTACGAGCTCCCCGGTAACCCGATTCTAGGCGAGGGTAAACCCGAGAACCAGAACGTAGCGCTGCCTTTCACGCGTGGTGAATACTTGCAGACGATTGATATGAACCAGGAACACTACCTTGAGGAGTGTCTTAAGATGCCGAACTTCCTGGCAACTGCTACAAGCACCGGTGAGGAAGTGACTGTAATTGGAATGAAGGAGCACGTTTTCACTGGACGCGCGTCGTCATTGGCTCGGTTCATGACGCTTCAAGAGCTGGTGTTCGTGACGCTCACTCAACGTGTACTGGCCAAACCGCTTCGCTCGCGTATGCATTACGGTCATCCTGATGTGTTCGAGAAGTCTTTCATTGTCACAAGTGGTGGTGTATCCAAGGCTAGTAAAGGTATCAACTTGTCGGAAGATGTCTTCAGTGGCTACAATGTCACTCTTCGTGGTGGTTTAGTGACTCACGTTGAGTTCATGCAGTGTGGTAAAGGTCGTGATGTGACGCTGAGTCAGATCAATGCGTTCGAAGCCAAATTATCCAATGGTTGTGCTGAGAGTTGTCTAAGTCGTGAAGGTCATCGTCTCTCCAACTCTTTGGATTTCGCACGCTTGAACTCCATGTTCTTTGGCCATTTTGGGTTCTACATCTGTAACGCTCTTACCGTGTTCTGCGTCTACGTGTACGCGTACTGTAAGTTGTACGTTGCAACCCACTCAGAAGTGGAGCTGACGGCTATTATGAAGACGGGTAGTCTCGACTCCCTTGCTAGTGTCATGACGACGCAGTATTTACTCCAGTTCGGTATGTTGACCACATTGCCTCTATTCGCAACGCTCTTTGTCGAATTCGGCTTCAAACAAGCTGCACTTAAAGTGATTGAGTTGATTTCGACGCTTGGAATCATCTTTTACGTGTTTTTAACAGGTACAAAAGCTCATTTCTACGATGTGGCACTGATCCGCGGTGGATCCAAGTATCGAGGCACTGGTCGTGGGTTTTCAATCACGCGTGACCCAATGGTGAATTTCTTTAAAGAGTACGGTGTTTCCCACTTCCGGAAGGCTGTTGAACTCATTGGAGTGATGATTTTATTCGGAATTTACGGCTCCTTCGACGTCGGATCGGACGCGCTTGAGGATTATTGCTCAACTGCGGATTTTGATTGCGATACAGACCCAGATTTAATTCCAGCGAACATCACGTCACTTGCAGCTTTCAGCGCCACGTCACAGAGTTATGGAATCGCATCTTTTGCTGTATTATTCCTAGGCGCTTGTTGGTTAATGGCGCCTTTTGTTTTCAACACGGACGGTTTAGTACTGCAAAAGTCTAAAGTTGATATTTCCAATTGGTTTACTTGGATGATGCGATCACGTCATAAAGACGATGGGCATGATGACGAGAATACAAAAGATGCGAGTACGGCAACTTTACAGCCAAAAGTTGGTTGGGACGAGTGGTGGAAGTCTGATGTGGATTTAATGGTGCCTTTAGGTCCAATGGGGCGACTTACATACTGTATTCGAGAGATACGTCACCCTTTGGCTATGTATTATGTCTTCTTGACAGAGTTTAAACTCGGATGGTTTGCATTACTCTTCGGTGCGATGGGTGCGACGTGGGCGTTGCTTTGGTTTGGGAACCGTTTGCACCACTGCGTCTCGAAGCATCGGAAGCTGAATTCACTCGCTATTCAAGGCATTTTGTACATGATTTGCGTCATTGGAGGCATCTTTTTAGTGCCGCTTATTATTGGAGCTATGGGAGGATGGTCTGTGCTTAAATGCTTCACCTTCTCCGTGGCAATGATCTTGGGTTTTAACGCTATTGTGCAATACGCTATGGCATTCAACGGCGCTTTTGGAATGGAAGTCGCTATGTGGAGTCCTGTCATGGCGCTTGGTTTCCTTATGGACATGATTGTTGGTCTGTTCCTAGTAATTCCGCTCTTCCTGCTGTCTCTGTTACCATTTATGCGAATCCTTCAGACGCGCGCCATGTACAACGGCGGCTTCTCACGCGCACTGAGTTCTGGCTCGGAAGTGGCAGCGTCACTGGTTATCCTGCTTGGATTACTAGGCGGCTTTATCCACGGGTTTATGACGTCGTTCCTGTATACGCTTGGCTATGTGAATGACCCTGATGAGAATTTCATGAACCGGTCGTTCTACTATTTTGTGACTACGAAGTTGTCGAATAATGGCTCAGAAATGCTCAATTTGATGGAAAATGGCTACTTGAAGGTGATTTTCGCGAGTATGAGTATCGTAGCCGTTCTACTTTCGTTGCTCATCGGCCGCGTCCTAGGACGACGTATCAATATGGCAATTGGTGGCGCTCTCATCTTCATTTCTCTTGGTCTTAACTTCATTCCTAGTACGTCTATCATTGTTGTGTCTTGTGGCTTGGCGGCAATGGGCGCGGCCATCTTGTCGATGAATTATCTGCTGTGGAGCTTCGAGATCTGTACCAAAGGCTGGCGCGGCAAGAGTGTCACGATTTTCTGGATGGGATCAATGGTTGGATGGCTTGTACACTCACTTTTGATGGCCAATACGAACAGTACGACGATCACGGAAGACTGGGACAATAAACCCACGAATATGTGGCGATTCCAGCCTTTGTTCGTGCAGCCGGCGCTAATTATCGCGTTCTTCAGCATCTTATGGTTCGTACCTGAAAGTCCAGTGTGGCTTCTCGCACACAAGCAGGAGGAATCTGCTCGAGTTGTGCTCATTCGTCTACGTCGACGCCAGAACGTGAACCCGGAGATCATTTTGATCCAGGCGGAATTAGCGCAAAAGACGAGAGAGAACCACCTGCTCTTCCGGTTATCGATTGTGTTTGCGCTTCAAGCTGTCTTTGGACTCATTATGTCGCAGACAGTGTTGGTCCGTCGTACGCTCCAGGTGAACGCGGATGACACTGGCAACGCCAATAATTACTGGGAAGTGTACTTTGCTCTCTGCAGTGCTATAGGATTTGCGTTCGGCAGCTTTTTGATGGACAATGTGCGTCGCAAAACCATTTTAAAGGAGTTTCTACCGTTCGTGTCACTCGTGGCCTTCACGTGTGGTGTCATTGGTGCCGTATCGGAGGCGGATGGTGGGTTTGTACAGACGCTGCTGTGTCTGTTGTATATCTCTGCTGGTCTCAGTCTCATGAGTGTCACGTGGCTCTCAGCACTGGAAATGTTCCCAGCTTCACGTCGTCCACTCTACTGGACGTTGTCTCTGTGTGTGTACTACATGGTGCAGAACATTGTGTACTTCTTGCATCCGTCCTTCGCGCTGTCGAGTTTCGTATTGTGTGGGAGTTGCGCCGCACTTACGGCTGTGCTCTTCTTGTTCTGCGCTAGCACCAAGTTAGGTGCTATCCAGACAAAAGCAGAGAAGAAGTACCAACGCTCTATGCGTGAGTCAGCGCCGGAGGAGGCGGATGCCTGTACTTCTTGCATCCGTCCTTCGCGCTGTCGAGTTTCGTATTGTGTGGGAGTTGCGCCGCACTGACGGCTGTGCTCTTCTTGTTCTGCGCTAGCACCAAGTTAGGTGCTATCCAGACGAAAGCGGAGAAGAAATACCAACGCTCTATGCGTGAGTCAGCGCCGGAGGAGGCGGATGCTCTCGATGATAGCGATGATGTGGATGATCTCCATAAGCAGCAGACGCGGATCGCACAGACGTCGGCGGCTATGAATCGGTCAGCAGGTACTGCGTCCAATGCGGCATCAGCTGCAACTGTCCACTTTGGAATCTCAGGAGCAAGCACTCGTAACGTCGGGTACAGTGGACCACCGCCCAGTAGTGCAGCCTCGCACGCTCAGAACAACGCTACACAGTTTGGTTTCAGTGGTGTTAATGTGGAGCAATATGCAACGAGTCCTACACCTCAGAGTGAGAAGGACCATTTCAGTTTCCATCGTCTGGCGAGCGCAGAGGAGACATCTGCTGCAAGAGCGCTTCATTATGGAGTGAGTACAGGGATGAGCAGCGCTAATGAGAGCTCACAAGCTTCGGAAGTGTCGGCGGCTGATCAACGGCGACTAATGACTCGATTGTCGTCCACTTTTGACTTTGAAGCTGAATTTGAAGCTGAACATGTTGAAGATTTACGTCATGGACAGATTGGGTATCCACGTGGTCAACCTCGATCTGTTTCTTTCTTACAGTCGCAGCAGTACCCGGACGCAGATTTACACGCTGAAACTCAATCTGTTCGGCTTTAGACAGGTGAGGAATTAGATGACTGCAGAATAGGCACTTGGAGACCTAAAAACAAATGTATGGTTCATTTATTTACCCAATAAGAGGAGACGGTTTATGATATTTTATAGGGAATCTTAAAAGAAGGATGGAAGGCACTACAGTCATCAACGTCACGCACGAACTGACAGCAACAAAGTGTCGACTTTACATCTCGCATGTTTCACGACGGCAACGCTTGGATAGTGCTCACCTTCGTACGTACTCCGCAACTACATGTAAGCTAAAAAGACTAAATTTCTCTTGTCCGACAGCATAATTATTATTTTAATAATAATAATATCTCAAAGTGTACCCAAAAGTACGTGAAACTGGCGTAGATTTTTCCTCCCTGTCGCCATCATTTCGAAACCTTCCAAACTTCATCGTCGTTAGTTTGTGTTCACCCACACAATGTCACGACCAGCGGCTGGCAAAACCAGAAAAAAAACACTCGTCAGCTGCGGTCCTTTCCAGCCGCTTTTTGTCCTCTAGGCGGCGCAGTTGTAAGTTGTGACCAAAAACTGGATAAGACAGGCCTCTCCGCCTCTTTTTTGGGTCGTTTCAAAGTACAGTAGTAGTTTCGCATTCGAGTCCTTGTACCTCCATTCTACCATAATATTTTTGGTTCAGTTGCAGCCAAAATCCCCCTTTACTCGTCATGTTCGTACGTGGTTTCCTCGTAGTCGCGAGTCTCGCTCTTCACTGTGTTGAAGCTCGATATGAAGCTTTTGCAGCCACTTCCGAATGCTGCAACAAATGTATCGGCAAACCTTCCAGCTCCGTGTACGACTATGACCCCGTCATCTACGAACAATGCACAAACGTAACGAATGGCATTTGCTGCTTCGACTGCGGCAGTTTGGGGGACCCCCAGTATGGGGATACGGTCTCGTACGGTGACGACGGGGTGACAGCACTCGTCACGGCTGGGAACTACCTCTCCTTTACTTGGAGTGGTGTGGAGAACGTCACGTACGTTTCACTCAAAACTGGTCAGAAGAAGACTGTGACGCCGTCAATTAGCGACACGAAAGCGTCCATGAAGTCGGACACTTTCCTCATTTGTGCCAAGGCAGCAGGGACCATTTACTTCCGTGGTTGGGGCAGTGACACGTGTCGTGAGGCCTCGATGGAGCACGCAGTGACGGTGAAAGCAGGCGACTCCAAATCCGACACTTGTGACGCGAACGACGTCAAGGTTGACACGGCTTCCAGCAGTGCTGGTGGTGACTCGTCGTCGTCGTCCAGCTCTGTACCAGCGGACAGCACCGTAGCTGAGTGTAACCCGCAACGTGCCAGTATTCAGGTTGTGGACGGTACCCGAACTTGTGTCTGTGTGTCGGACTGGACGAACCCGCCAGAGTGTGACCGGTGGCCTGTGTGGAAGTGGCTTGTAACGATTGGTGGTGGTGTGGCTGCACTCTTGTCTATCATCATTTCAGTGCGAGCTTTCCTACAAGGTCGTAAGAAAAAGGAAGCTGCGTATCAGGAGAATTTGGAGCCTAAAAGAAGCGACGTTGAGACGCTAGAGGTGACTCCGGACAGCGGCTACCACGGTCACAAGTACGACCCAGACACGGACCGCACCACTGAACGCGCCCGCAAGCCGGACGAACGCGAGTTCACGCTCTAAGGAAGAAAAAGAGAGTAAATAACGTTATAGCGCGGCCAGGACCAGCGCCAACTTTGAGCAACCTAGGTAGCTTGTTTGGGTTTTCTCTCCCTTTTGGATGTCATTTGTATGTGAATGCCGACGGAGTTGGTATTGGAGTGACAGGCAGACTGACTGAAACATACTACTACATACCTGATGCTTATGTGCAATATACAAGTCCAGTTCCTTTGAAAAGTTTTCTTTGACGTGAGGAGGTTTAACTACACTGTAGTATTCAACCGTTGAACCCGAAATACTACGCAATTAGTTAGTATTTTGAAGTATTTAATACATGTATTAATACTACTAATAGTAGCGGGGTCTACCAAATAGTATACGGTATACTAATCGTATACATGTACATGTAGTATATTTGGCAGCGTATACATGTGGTACGGGTAATATTTTTATTGATGGCAAAGGATGGGTAGTGTAGCCACGGTTGACAGAGACTATTATTACAAATTAAAGAGCCGGTTTAGGACGGGTGTCATGGCCTTCAAATCTCGAAAGTTGGAGGTTTCGACAGATAATATATCGCCCTGCCTCACCCACTAAACCCTTCCCTGCAGGGATTAATCCTATAGGGCCGATCGAGATGTCACTACGGTTGGTCCTGGGTTTAAGTCCGCGTGCTCCGCACACGGATCTTAAACCGCAGGCGTTGTTTTGGCCGAGCTCATTGGGCTACACCTCCACCTACATAAAACGAGCAAATACATTCACTCTTGGTCCACATACAAAGTTAAGATGCCACACCGGCTCTATTAGTTGTACTTTTAGTCACTCTCATTCACGGTTTCCGTATGGCCCAAAGTGTAATCGCTGCGGGAATCACTCCCCAATCTGCGGCGCAGAGATCACTGATCACGGCGGAGTATAAAACAGCCAACTAAGGAGCAGTTCGCGACGGAAGGAAGTAATATGGAGCAAGGGCACCTGCCTCCTCCTGGAGGGGGGGAGACAACAGGGGGTCCTCGACGGGAAGGCAAAGCTACCGACGAAAGCGTTGAACGGAACTCAGGGGCAGCCGTAGTGGGAACCGGTCAACACGGATCACATGGGAGGTGATAAGAAGAGTGGGGATAGGAGTTCGACTTATCGAGAACAAGCAGAAGCTAGAAACCGGTCAACACGGAACATGGGAGGTGATAAGAAGAGTGGGGATAGGAGTTCGACTTATCGAGAACAAGCAGAAGCTAAGACCGAGGCGGCAGACTCGAGAGAGTCCAAAACTGAGGGAGGTAAGCTGGAACGTAACGAGGAGTTACCATCGCAAGAAGAAGAAGACACAAACCCAGGGAATCCGCGAAACCTACCCGCAACGGGGACAAACGACAATAACGTAACGGAAGAGGACATGTTCCAAGCTTTGGTGGAAGAAATGACAGCATCACAGACCTCTGGGCAGGTAGAGGTCTGGCGGGCGACGCTACAGGAACTTTTCGCTCTCGCCTATAATGCAATCCCGACTGCGAGAGAGGTGATACCTGTCACAAGGCAGCGTTTCCCAAGGTTAACAGGGGAGGAGGTAACAGGCTTCTGCCGACTCTTCGACCAAGTTTTTGTGAAAGGCAAGGGGACATTCCAGGAATGGAAGAGACTGGCAACGAACATAACCAAGGAGCTCATGACAACTAAATGGGCTTTTGTGGAGACCATCCGAAAATTGAACAGTCAGTACAAGTGGTCTCAAGCACCAGTTCTGAATCAATGGACGGAAATACTAACGCAGAAAACAGGGAACCAAAACGGACAATCCGGAGAGACAAGCAAGCAGACTTTTGAGGATTTCATGTTCAACCCAGCCAAATATTCTAGCGAGGAGATTGTACGCCTAAAGGGGCTTTGCGGGACCGCCGGACAAGCGGGCGGCAGGTACCAGGTGCGAGAAGGAACGGAAGACGAATGGAAGATTATAGCAGGCTTGGTGGAAGGAAACGTCGCCTGTAGGCGCCTACCAGCCTTCGTAAAACAAGTCCTTAAGAGCGAAGAGCGTCTGCGTCTCCACAGCACGATCCAAGCGCAGGTGGAGGGAGAACTAGTTCTACAGCTGGACCGACATAGGAGTGTCAAGACGAGCAGACAGAGCACCAAGACTATAACGGAAACCATATTGGAATCCGCGGAACTGGCTCGGATCAACCTTCAAGAATTACATCTTATGTTGGGGCAAACAAAGACGATAAGTTATGATCAGGTAACGAAATCCATTCACTTCTACTTCTTCACGCGGGAAACTGCAAATAGGCACAAAGCGGTGCAAGTGCCTTTCAGAGGAGGGATCTATCGACTTCGAAATGCGCACCAGCCTGGAAAGGGGTCTATTTGGCAAAGACAACAAGGAGCGAACGGGACCCTATATGGAAAACGAGCCGAGTATACGGTTCAGCTGCATAACCTAACACGTTTCAACGATATAGGACGCTTAGCAGCATTCCTTAAAGACAAGATCACGATTGACTTTGAATTAGAAGACATGGATACTAACACGCCAGACTCCAGAACGTCAACAATCTGGAGTCTCACGTTCAAGCTCGCTGGTTGCCCGACCTTTCTAGACGGAATTGTCCGTTATTATGGATTGGCACGACAATTATCGTGAAACGTCCGAATGTTGGATACCGTATCCAATGTCTGCAGTGTGGAAACTTAGGCCATACGTTGGCCCGATGTGCCTTTACTGACGAACAACTGCGAGGACCGGGGGCAGTAGTTGTCAAGGAAATAGATATCAAGGAACTGGAAGATCTAGCCAAACCATTTGCAAGTATGGCCGAAATTCAATCAACAGCAACACAACGGCTAAAGTTGCAACAGGCGGCTGTGGACAGTGCTCAGGCGGCCGTGACGCCCAGCAACGGAGGAATATCGACCCATTCGAGTAGACAAGAAGCAGTAGTGGATAACAGGGGAAACCAGAGTGTACCGACGACGGAGCAAGGGGAAAAGTTCCTTCATGTGCAGCCAGAACCAGAACCTAAACCCAAACAACCGTGGATTAAAACGGCGATGAGGGGAGGCAGAACTATGTGGGCCCACGAACCCACTCGAACAGAAAAACAAAGGCAAGTTCAGGAGCATATCAAGTTCTGAGTGAGGACGACAACCTCGGATCCTACGAAGCCGCGGACGACAAGGAACCCAGTGTGACCAGACCAGAGTCTATCGACCTCACTGCCGAAGAAGCTGAGATACCTAAGCCCATCCCAGTGACTTCAGGAGCGTAAACGCAAAGGACTGGCACGAGGTAAACCCCTCTGATGGCCGGGCCAGTACTCCTGACAAAGAAGAGGAAAGAACGAAAACTTTACCAAGACTTGGTCGGCGCAGCAACGAAGAATCCTGGATCAAAGCTTCCGCTTGGTGCAAGGTCGGGAGTGGACCCGAAAAACATAGCGGATTTCGAGTATCAGTTAGGGGTTCGCGACATCAACACTCCAGCAACCGGAAACTGCATGGCGATGGCAGTAGTTCAAGCGTCGGTGGACGCAACGCTAGAAGGCCCGCAAAGCCTGTTAGAACAGCTAACAGCCAGCCTAAAGCGGGGCGTCAAATACACAGGGTTGCTCAACCTTGAGGACAGAATGGCGCACGACTATCGTATCAACGCACTGGCCAATACGCGCAGAGATTGGGCCGGTATGACCCGCAAGGAGTCAGCAGATCAAATGCGGTGGTTCCTCGAGGATTACGCTCAGAGTTCATCGGACCGTACAGTGCTGGTAAGTGATGATACGTGGGGTGGCAGTGACACCATGGGTATGGCGGCCAATTTCCTACAGCGGGATATTTATGTTGTCCAAATGATGGTTGCAGATGAACAGAGAACATGGAATTGCAGAAAGTACGTCATGACGTCGGTGACACGAAACCGAAAAGTGATCGAAGCAGCCAAAGAACATCCACTATCCATCATGGACCTCCTGGACGAAGTGACCGTAGGAAAAATCGAGAACCCAGGAAGACCTCCGTTAGTGGTACGGTACTGGGGGCGTCATTACTCAGCCTTTATTCATTCCGGGAGAGCGCAGACACCGCCGGACCTGGCAGCGGAGGAAGATCTAGCCGACCAAGAGAATGATAACCGGAATGAGCGGGTAGGGAACAGCGATTGTATCCAGATCGGGAAGAAAAAGGTCGAGACCAAGATTCCTCGGACCAACCGTGGGACCCATCGACGTGGGCTGGAAATGTAGAGGAATTGTGGCACCGATTGGATGGAGGGTCATCCCACCACGAAATGAAGCGGGTGCTTTATCGTCTCCTGACAACTCAGGATCCGCTGAGATACAAGGAGCTGATCGCGTTTTTAGCCACATCAGCAACATCTCTATCTCTCTCTGAACAGCAGTGTTTACATGATGAGGCCCGGGGTGCGGGTTCTGAAACAACCGTGCGAGCACTACTGCAAAAGTATCAAATTTCGCTACCAATTCTTCAAATGTGGCAACAACAAATGACAGAGGCCAACGAGGCAGAAATCCATCGCGACAGCTCCCTATATGAGGAGACGATGGTCTCACCGGAGAGTGCAGCGCCGACAGACAGTAACTACTGTCCCAGTAGCCCATCTCAGGATAGTCCAGGAGAACGAAAACGAGCATCGATCCTAACCATACGAACGGAATGCACCCAAACCCAACAGAACGAGGACCGAGAAGGTGCGCCCCCAGCGCCGCCAAGGACACCGCCAGTGAAGATAGTGACGGAAAACCAACGAGCTCGGAAGAGGGGACACGTGCCCACACCGGATGATCGTATTACGGCCGGCGCAGTAGTCAGGAATAAGCACAACGCAGCGATTCTGAAGAAGGGAAAAAGCGACACCGTGACGAAACAACTCATGTTCGATGGGGAAGATGACCAAATGGATAGCATCGACTGGGATGAGGCCTGGGAAGCTCTGGAAGCTGACTGGCCATACCCAGACCAAACGCAATTTTCCTGTCGTAAGTAGTACCACTGAGGAGTGGCAGCAGGCGTCGCGACAGGCCCCTGATCACTTACTATGCACGTAAAACGGTTCCCATCCGCCGGGAAGTTACTCAGTATCCTTGACAACTCAGTATTCATTCAGTGGACAGTTGGTGCGCGGAGAGACTGCCTCAAGGAGGGACTTGAACAATACCTATCATGGGTCTCTGATAAGACCTCACGAGTCTGGTTAGAACGATGGATCGTCAATACAAGAGTCAAACGCATCTGGAGCCACTGGTCGATAATGCGGACGACTGGAAGAGACTTCGGGAGAAAGATTACGGAGGGGATGACTTATTAAAATTCTGCGATCCTAAACGGAGGCCCAGAATGAGTCAGCACCTGATCAATGCGCATGTGTACGACCATGAAATCGCAGCCCTGTCAGGGGGACGTCCAACAACAGCGTCGGCCTCAGCAAAGCTCCGAGCACACTTCCAGTTATTAAGAGTGAATTCCGGATATAAAACAGCGTATTACGACTCGACGTATCACGCCAACTGGGTCCAAATACAGAGGTTTTTCACCGCGGAATTACAACCATCGGAGGAACAACTTCTTCTGAACTATTGAGGGCTGCCCACGAGTAGAGGTGGCGGCGCATCTATACCGACAAAACATTTTATCGACAGATGTATATGGTCGCCACAAATTGCTCCAGGATGGGAGCCAAGTGAAGACGGATGAGAGAGCCAAACGAAAAGCGAACACGAGGATAGTGACCCAAAACGTCCTAGGTTTCAAAAGTGATACAAGAATGGGATGGATGACGGCCTGGGGCCACACACCAGTTCACGAGAGACCGCTCGCCTGGTGTATCCAATAGACGCATGTGGAAACGGAGGAGGAAGCAAGAGAACTAAGCCAAATATTGAGGGGATTGTGGGGACTAAAGCGCGAGACGGAACATACCACATTATCATATTGGAGTACCGGATCAGGGGCCTCAGCTGGGGTAACCATCTTGTTAACACCGGCAGCAGCGTGGAGCATTACAAAGTGGAATGAGGCCAAGTGGAGCACCAGGTCCATTGGCGTGAGAATCGAGGAAACCACAATTCTTAATGTTTATGCCACGATGCGCGAAGCGAGAGATAAGCCTTCTTTGAAAACCTACACGGGTGGGAGTTCCCAAAGATTAACATGATTCTACTCGGAGACTTTAACTGCATCCCATGTTTACCATGTCCTCGAGCAATTCCTCTAGAACCCGTCCGGGTTTGTTCGTTCGAATGGGGTAAGTAATCCTAGATTGGGGACGTGG